>JAUZSX010178334.1:0-16523 GCA_034780655.1 Idiosepius hallami
AAAGCCCGGGTAAGAGCACGTAAAAATGGCCTTGTGCCAAACTTGGGGGTGCTCACCAAGTAAATATCATAATAATTTTCTAGTTAATTCAAATAATTAATTTGGTAATTTTTTTAAATTACAAGAGATATGTAAAGCCAAGGAGCCTTGTGGCCCCTATGGAGCTTGCACCCCGTTCCCCGCAATTGCGAGGTCTGCAGGGATCCTAAGTACGGCCCTGCTACTTCTCAATGTTCTGCTCTTCTTTATTGGTTTAGCAATGCAATTTATGTTAAAAATCCTCAACACATAACTCAAAACAAATACTTTCATTTGTATTCAGGACCTATTTAGCTATTAACCACTAAGCTAACATAATGATGTCTTAATTGATTCATCAATTATATATTTCTCAATATAGATAGATATCTATCAGCAGTATCCCCTCCCACATTCACACTTAAAAGTTTTATGCTCAAGGCAACTGCTTGGGTTCTACTAATAGACAAATATGCCCTGGTTTACATGACCAGGCACAGAAACTTGTATCTCCAGTAGAATCATTAATATCTTAGCCATGAGGCAGGTGTCCGGATTACTTATTTTGAAACTTATTGACTATTATTTATTTAATAGTTGTAATGGAACTACTGATAGGAAATACTTGAAGACACATACAGTATCAAAATTTTGTATTACTTGTGGCTTGTCAACTAAACAACATTAAAAGAGTAGAATATAATATCTACCACAATTATAAATATCTTAAATAAAAATAGCTTCAAATATCCCAACAAAAATCCATAAATGAAAATGCTGGGGTATACTCCATAAAATGCCTATCCTGCAATAAATTTTATTTTTTGTTTAGATCAAAACAGTGTATAGTGTAGACTCAGTAGTCTTCTCATTATAGAGCTGCAACAACCCACGTGCATACTGATACTTGCTGGGGGGAACTGGAGCTTTAGAATGGCCTGGGCATTGTTTACTGATATGTTATCACAAAGTGGCCCAACTCACTAAAATAGGCTTTAAGTAGCAACTTGTCTTACAGATTCTATGATATATTCTATACATATTATTCTATATTATATTTACTTGGTGAGCACCAACCCAAGTTTGGCACGAGGCCATTTTTACGTGTTCTTACCCGGGCTTTTTGAATTCGGTGTTACTCTTCATCCAGATGAGCTGTTCTCAAAAGTTAACAAGCTCCATCTGCCCGAGGCTGCTAAAGTGAAAGTTATGGTTTTGACTGGGATTTAAACTCTCGTAATACGATCTCAGAGCCCAAGCTTTTACCAATGCTCCACTGTCGCTGACCTATATATTCTATATATATGTTATAATATATTCTATATATGTGTTGTAACAACCCACATACATTCTAGTACTGGCACTGGCTGGGGCAAACTGGAGCTTAAAAATGGTCTGGGCATTATCTACAGGTATGTCAGGACAGAAGGGCCCAACTGACTAAAATAGGCCTGAAGTAGCAACTTTTATTTTTCAGATATGATAGATTTTTCATGTTGGAAAGTTCTTAAAATGAACTGGATGTTGTAACACACCATTTATCCACTGGCCATTCAACCGGGCATTATCTAAGTGGCCAGTTCACCACTGAGCACTGGGTGGGTTGGACTCGTAGGAGGTATGAGCCAGTGCTGCTCATGAATGTAGATTTTCAAGACTGTTCTAATAGGCTGCCGTGTGCTTGTTTTAATATGGAAAGGGAAGATAACTCCTAGGTTTTTCCGGGCCCATACATGGCACCTCTACACAGTGCTTATATTTATTTGGTAATTTCTAAGCAAGTTAGAGGTACAGTTGGTCCAAGCATCATATGACAGACATCATCATCATATCGTGCCACTTCATCTACAGAAGAAGCAACAGGTGGCAACTGTCGCATCCATTAAGTCCACATCAGGGCAAGGCACACTAATTGGGCAGTCCATTAGCAGGTGAGCGATGGTCTGCTTTGCAGCGCCATATGGGCAAACCATGTTCTGCATGAAGCCCCACCACGAGAGGTTATCTCAAGTTTTTGCCACCTTGGCCCGAACATATGACAGACAAGTATGGAAGGCAATAATTACTGGGGGTACAGTTACAAGACTAAGCATTCTTAACCGGGATTGTGGTTAATCACAATGTGCACTATTTAACCCATTGTGGGGGAAAATTGAGGATTATTACTATTATTGCACAGAAAGTAATATGCTATAAGTGCTTTTGAATTAGGAATCAATGAAAATCCCTTGAAGATAACATTGCCTTAAATTCTATTTTATCATATTTATAGCAAAAGAGATAATCGTCATTTAAAGCCATAAAGTTTTTAGTCTTGTTTTATTTGCTCGGCCACAAAAACAGATAAGAAAAAATATGAGATGCCAACCATCTTTAAAAATCTTTTCTGTTTCTAAGGCAGAAAACTTCTTGCCTCAACCATAAAGAATTCGAATATATTTTCCGAACAAAATCTGACAAAGTCTTTACTGGCATTTGGCCAAATTTAGACAGTTCTATCTTAGTATGTTTCCATTTCTAGTTTCTTATTTAACAGCCATCTGGTCATTTTCTATAATTCTTTAAAAGCATTATAAATCTAGTAAATATCAATTTTGCATATATATAATATTATACAGGGTGTCCCAAAATAAATGAAACCCATTAATTTGATTATGATTTATTGCTAAAACAACATATGCCAAAAATATTGACATTTTCTCTGAGTTGACATAATAACAATTAAGTACTAAAATTTTGGTGCCTTTTGTTAGATTTTAAAGTTTATTTCTTTAGAAATAAATGTTTTATTCTCCAAATATCTTTTTATTTAACCAGCCTTGGCCAGAGAGTTTATCCATAAATATACAGTGTATCACAAAAGTGATTTCTCCCTCTTTACGTTTCTTCAGATATTTAAGTATATCTCTTAATGAGAAAACACTGACAAAATGAAATGGAATCTGTCTGCAGCATATATAACTGATGTGATCTATTTTCCCCTTGAAATAACTCAAAATATAGCCATTAAAAGCTCAATCCTTGACAACAAAAGTGAGTGCATACACTCCTTTGGAAAAGTTGTCAATATTAATAATACATCATATTAACTATCAATATTTTATGTGGTTACACTCATTATCCAAATTTTCCTATACTCTCCTGGTTATGGAGTTTACCAGAGCTTCAAAGGTCACCACTGGAATGCTTTTCAACTTCTTCATGATGCCATTGAGGAGCTGGCGGGAATGTGAGACTTTTGGCACCTCAAACCTCCGCTTGAGGTTACTTGAAAGATGCTCTATTGGATTCAAGTCAGGAGACATGCTTGGTAGTCTATAACCTTTACTCTCAGTCTCTTTAGTAAAGCAATGGTTGTCTTCATAGTGTATTTGGGGTAAGATACAGGGCCACATAGTACTTAGCCACATAGCAGCTCCCACGCATAATGCACCTTGCAGCCTCTTTACCCTAAAATAAGGCAACTTGCACCCCCCAAACTCTCAGTCTCTTTAGTAAAGCAGTGGTTGTCTTCATAGTGCATTTAAAGTGAGATACAGTGCTGTGCTTAGCCACATTGTGGCCCCGAGGCATAATGCACCTTGCAGCTACTTTACCCTAAAATAAGGCAACTTGCACCCCCAAAACATACTGGAGGCTTTGATCAAAGTTTATACATGGAGAGCGAGAGAGAGAGTGATAGATAGAAGGAGAGATGGATTGATAAATGTTTATTTCAAGTGTGAGAAGGAATTTCTAATTAATCCTATTAATTAATTGTTGTGACCTTGTTACGGGATCACAATATTGAGGTGGGAGCCTCTGTGTTGCATGAGCGGTTAAGCTGGTCATGCGCTCTCTCTATGGAGGCAGAACAGACCGGCTTACATATTAGCCGGGCGAATCCATGTTGCCATGGATATAGGGGTGATAATACCCCAGAACAATTTTCCTAGTAACAAATCCATTAAACAAATATGATTGAAATGGAAAAGAAATCATTAATTTCTTTATGGATTTTGGAAGTTGATTTGCAGTGCACTGACATTTAGAAAAATGTGCCTAAAAGGAATTCCTTTTGCTTAAAGAACTAAACACTGTTCTGGCTACTCTGCATTAAACAATCACAATGACAACTTGGCATGGTGACAGAAGTCAACAACATTTTACCATTGTTTTGCATTTCCTGCTGACTTAGAAAAGGTCAAAATGATGATCTTTATATTTACAGGTAGTTTATCTTAGCTTCTGATGCGACAACTGAATTCCTTAGTTTCATATGGTTTATGAAAGGAGTGTGCCAAGGTTAGATGAAAGAGAAGGATTCTTAAGAAATGAGTTGACATATCCAAGCTTGAAATAAACATTAATCTGTGCATGGTGTGTGTGTGTGGGTTATTGAGACTAAGTGGTGATTCCCGAGATGACATATCATAACTCAATAATAATCTTGTTTTGAGTAGAATAGAGCTTGTCTCCAACAAAGTTAAAGTTAACTTTTGATGAGCTTGGTACTAAACTTAGTATTAATTGGATTTTAATGAAGATCCATAACATAGTGGTAATGGTTAGGGCATTGTGGTGGTAAATTGCATTGAAATCATAGTGAAATCCTTACACAAAATAATCTAATCCATGTCTGAAAGAAGGTAGGTTGCCAAATGACTGGAATTCCATGTTTGGCTAAGAAATGTTGGATCAAATTGATATTTGTAGAAGTGTTTAAAAAATAAAGTTTGGATATAAATTTAAATAAACACAATGCTGGACAGACAATAGAAAGCTCTTATTAAACTTTGTTGTTCTGTTTTAACATTATTTATTGTTCTTATAACCTGATAAAGTTTAATATTGCCTATTAAAGTGACAGTAACTATTGACATATTTAAACCCAATTCTATTTATATATCTACTATAATTCTAGCTAAAATAAACATGTTTCATTTCATCTTTCCAATCCTACTGTCTTTCTGCATCAGCATAATTTAATCAAACTAAAAATATTTCTTTCAACTATAGCACATGTCCATTCATGGTGTTGTGTGCTAAAATAGTAAGTCTTGTTGCAGGGTTAAATATTATAGGTTTTTAAATTACTAAGAAAGCACCTGCTTTCAAGTGCTTTGCTTTGTTGTTAATGGGCTGTTGAGTTAAAATCCAAGTCGATCATTTGGGTCTCCAGAGGGGAGAGAGAATGTGCTTGTGTCTGAAGACAGGACTCAGACTGTCATTTGGGTTGGTTTGAATCCCCAAGGAGAGAGGTGTTAAATGTGTTGAAAATGTAATAAATCTCTTCTCCACAAAACTATAAAAAATACTACTATAATTATTCTTTAACATAAATTTTTACCTACCAATTTAATGGTTTGCTTATAATTATCATTAATCAATTTTAAAAGGGATTATATTAAATATAAAGTTTAATGATAAGCAAAATGTTGAGGTTATGTAAATAACCTCTTAAAACCCTAATTTAAAAGAAAATACATTTCTGGCATTGAAAATTTTTAGAGAAAATTGATTTTTGATAAATGTTCTTTACAAGTGCCAAGTTTTATTGTCATAGCACTTAGTATTTCAGAAGAAAAGTGTGTTAAGTATGCCTACCCTATTCATGGTAGTAATGCACCTTTTGTTCTTAACCCAAAGGGATTTAATGCTTATGTTGAAGTCCTGTCTGATTAATAAACTCAGTATATAGATTTATATATTCATATGTTTGGCACTAACAATACCTATTAATTAACCATTATATACAACACAGAATACAACTGAATTTATTTCTGCTTATGCATAGAAAGTATAATTATTAGAAATTTCATTTAATCTGTTTCAATCACTTTGAGATTAAATTATTTTGCAAAGTTTTTAAGAGTTTGTTTCAATTTAGGAAAAGTACCTCTGCTGTGCTTGAAACTCCATCTGAATCAAACGTGATCTGTCAAGAACTTGGAAATAAAGTAGAAGTAATTTTGAAAATGTTTTGGTATGTATCTCACTTAGAGAAGGACCTTATGTAAGTCAGTTACCATGAGTGGAAACCCTCTTACACATACAAAAAAGAAATAAAAACAACTAACTTTTCAGGAATTAACATTATTATTCAAACTTTTGTCCTCATCTTAGTAGATTTTTTTATGTTTCTACACTACATTTCGGCCTAGTCTTCCTCAGGCTATCTTCAGGTGTTTTTTAACCGTAACCCCAGATAAGGATGCTGGGTCTCATCACCGAATCCTTAGTAATTACTGCCTTCCATATATCTTGTCTATCAAACAACGTTTTTGTGACCTAGTAAATCCCACTGGCTGCTGTTGTAGAAACATCAAAAAACCTACTAAGATGAGGACAAAAGTACGAATAATAAAGTTAATTCCTAAATGACAAAGCCTCATCTAAAAAATAAAAATAAACTAGCTTTTCTTTTAGATTTTAAAATTAGATAATTGATGTCATTTGAATTATTTTGACTAGTATTCTTATCTTGAAAGGTTTTCTCCTGAAAAGCAACCAAATTTGATAATCCCATGAAAGAAGTTATAAGAATTCAATTATATCTGTGCTGATTTCATCACACAACTCCTCTAATTAATAGCAAACCATACAAAATAAACAAGGTGATTTGAAGTTTTTATAAGAGAATGGGAAACTTTTACTACCAAATAGTAAAAAATATAAGTTAATTTCTTCAATATTATAAAAACTTATAAAGCAAATATAAGTGGATTCTTTTCTGTCTTAACTGATACTAATAGAGTGAAACAAAAATCAAAATTTTTATGACCAATAACTGTAGTTATTTGTCAATAAATCATGGAAACTTTTCATTATTTAAGAAATTCAACTTTCTTTAATACTTGTATTTTTTACACACAGTCTTATAATTAGTATTTTTTTTTTCTTCAATCCATAATGAACAATGACATGCCTCTTAGCCTTCTTTAAATGTGTCCTTTCCAATAAAAAAAAATCTTAAGAATGGAAGAGAGCATATTAGCTAAAAAGTGGTATCTATAACTATGAAGATAAGAGTAATGTCTGAAAACTCTGAAAAAAGTTTTAAGTAATCTGGTAGAACTAATCTGTGTTTTATCAAGTTTTCTAAGAAAGTTGTTAAATTAACATTGTCCATAGTTACTGTGATTTTTTTTCATTGCATTATTCAGAAACTTCCTTTGACTGTCTGTCTTCTAATAGGAACACTGTAAATATTTACAAATTACTTCATTATTCAGACAAGAGACAACTTGAGACAATTGTCACGAAATGATATGACATCTTGCTCATTCAATAGACAAGGACTGTGTTCCTTATAAAGGCTAATCACTTGAGAGCAAAAAAAAAAAGATATGGCACAGATTGGGATGCTTAGGAAATAATCAGGTTTTGAGAATTTGTTTCTGTTATTGAAGAGTAATTTTGAATTACTGAAGTTCCCTATACATGTCCAGGGTGTGGAAATTAACTAAAAATAAGTTAGAAAGCATTTCTTGTTAGGATAAGACACTTATGTAATTGAAAGCCAATTGGATTGGTTACTACGTGATTCTTGAAGAAAAAGTTTGTACTACCAATTTGGTTATTGGTCTGAAGGAAAACGAATTTAATATCCGAGATAATATTACTTATGGTATTAATGGTGGTACTCTTGGTGAAAATGATGGCTGCGGTGTTAAAACAGTTTTGTGTCATATTTCTTTCTAAAAGAATTGTGAAGACATAATGAAGTGTGAAGAAGTCTTCACCTGACATGTGTCCAAAGTTAATTCATGTAAGTTTTACCAATTCCTAGATTGTTCTTAGTATTTTGTCTTCAAGCAAATTTTGTATGTATTCATGAACTCTAATATATATTTATATATATTCACACACACACCCACATTTGTTTATATTAATACATACATATTTTTACATACAAAAAAGATATTTGGTAGGAAACTCTGTTCAATATTTGTAAAAATTAGCTTTGTAAGTAATTTTGTCTCCCATGGCAAAATCTTTTCTTTTCAATTAATTTTTTTTCTTTTTGAATGCTTGTTTGTACCATTAATTGTTCAAGAGTTAGAACTGTGAATTAATTGATCAGTGATTATGGTTTAGATATATATTTTTTTTAAATAATTAAATTTATAGTGGGGTAAAAATGCATGAACTTTTAATATTTTTTTTTTTACTGTGTACACAATGAAAATTGCAATGAAAATTTAATTTTTCTAAATCTGTTATAGGAGTGGTTAACACATAGATTTAAAGGAGATGACTTTAAAGGAAAGTAATAAGTAAAAAAAAGAATATTTCGAGAGTAGACAATGAACATTGTATACAAAAAAGGCAGAGGTAAAAGAGGGTATAAAAAATGAAAAAAAGAGAACTTAAAGAAGAGTTTTCAATACCTTGATTTTCTTTTTTTTTAATTTTTTTTTAATTGGAATCAAATAAATGGAAGTAATGCAGACTTTTTTTTTCTTTCTTTTTTAGGTAAGTCCAACCTTTTACAGTTTACTGAAAAATATGAATTGGTAAGTGTATACATATAAGTTTTATTTAAAAGAATTGACACTTTAAAAAAATTCTAATTTTGTTGCAAGAACCTTAACATTAGTTTAAATATTGCTTCTAATCCATAGAACGTTTGTACTGTGGACTTAAGAGGTGGATGCAATTCCAATTGTTGTTAAGATAAGAATTTCACATTGTAAAAGTCCATCTTTATTTCATCATATTTTAATCTAAATGCAGTGCTTTAAAATGTTAAACTTAAAAATGGAAATGTTAGTCAATATTTGTGGTGTTTCTTATATATTTTTTAACATTCAATTTATCTGTTAAAATATATGATATTATTATATATAACTAATATTTCAACATGCCTTGAACCTCTAAAGAATGTTTGGAATTGATATCTAACAGGGGATTTTTTTAAACCCTGTACTTATTTTTCTCCAATACTTTATTTATCTTATAAATATCTGAAGATAAGATTTGTAGTAAGCTAACCATTGATTATAAAAATTATTTTATTGCTTGTATTGATTAATGTATTCATTTGTTACCAAGCTGGCAATTTTTGTATCTTTTTTACAATATGTATCTGAAAATGAATAAGATTTTAATAACAACAAACAGACTTTTTTGATCAATTTAATGATTGAATCCATACCAGTACTTTGCATTCTTGATGATTAAGCTGTTTCTCATACTGATCGACAATAATGTTGCAAACAATAAAAATTAAGCAGCAATTATCTATTCCTCTATGATAGATTTAGGAATCATTACTTGCTTTAATTGACCTAATAATCTTTTATTCAGTTCAAAATTGGTTTTGTCTGCTGTCTCTCTCATTTTGATTCTTTTTGTTTATTATGATACTTGTGGATAATTGAATTATATTCTCATTGAACTAGTAGATAAAGTTCTGCCAACTTTTGGTCAGAACTTTGTTTTCTAGAGCACAATGGATATTTTTCCTTTGTGCTTAACAAATCATAAGGTCTTCCTAAAGCAGATTGAGTAATTCCTGCTTTTTTACTATCAATTTGGGATTGCTATTTTCATTTTTAATATTTTTTTGTATAGATTTCTTGTATGATTTCAAATCATAGACATAATACATAGAGTTATAAACACATACACATTGCAGTAAAACTAATAAAAATCAAAAGTTTTTGTAGAAAATTTTTGATAAAAATATTAATTTAAGGTTTACCAAAGCATTTGATAATTCTTAAAGTATAAAAAACAATTAATGAAATTCTTAGAGACATAATCTAATCAGTGAGGACACTAGGTGGGTGGTTGGACTTTGAAATTGTATTGCGCGAGCTCAAATTCCAGTTGTTCCATTTGCGTTTATAATTTGACTAATAACCTTGAGAAAGATATAAAAACTCGAATTTCCTCCAGCTATGGAATGAATAATACATATTGTGTTATTAAAAAAGATACATGTCTACAAAAAGTAATTGCTCTCTGCATTAAATGGCCTAAAAAAGTTAATATGGTGTAAACCAAGCAAGCATTTCTTTCTAATCTTAACTCCCTAAACTACACTATTAAACTTTATTTACTAGATAGACAAATTATGTACAATTAGAGTTGCTCAGTCAATCCTTTGCCTGGATTATTACAATATTTTGCTGATATCAATATAAGATCAGATCCTTTATTTCAGTGAACTAAACTGATATTTACATTTTTTACTTTTCTTTTCTTTTTTTTTGAATCAATATTAATTTACATTTGAACCTAGGGAAACCACTGAGTAGAGTGGATAAGTACTCACACTTTTTAATTTAATATGTGAGTTTTAATCCAAATTGTACCATTAAAAAAATGTACTGACTAATGTCTTTGGGAAAGGTATATATAGCATTATTTTCATCAGCCATGAGTTAGATAGGTCCAATAGTATTATTTAAAAAACATTTTGATATTTATTAAAAATGATTCTTCTCATCAAACAACCTAAAAGATTAATATGCTTTTTTACTTAACCACCCAGTCTAAAAACAAAATATTTTTGAAACTCTAAAAAAATGGCTCTAAATCTTAATAATTTGTAAATCTATTATTTATTTTCCTCATCTTTATCACTGTTACCTTCACATAAATTCACTGAAGAACCTTGGACAGCTCTGGTCATGACCATTAACAAGAAAGCTCTATCACAAGAAGAGAGCCAAAGATTTAATTGACTGAAATGTTTTGAAGATAACAATGATAAAGATAAGAATAATGATTCAAATAATGGATATACAAATTAAGTATTTTATTTTAATATCAATTTTAATCCATAACAATCACATTGCTAGATTAAATGTCTCCTCACTGACCATGTCCTCACATGCTGAATGCTTAGCTGTAGCTAAATTTTCATAGAAGCTCTACTTCTACAAATAACCTAGACAAAACTTTATAAAAAACAGATTTTTCTACACACTAAAGCCTGCTCTCAGGGCTTAATGTAATTACGTAATAATATGTGATGAATAAACCCTATTATCAGACTATTTAGTACCATAGCTTGCCTGAAAAATTTGGTGGGTGACATCTTATCACTTCTTCTTTGCCGTCACCTGGGACAGACCAGACCCTCGCCCCCTCAGCTTCCCCACTAATCGATAAAATAATGGCAAAAGTCTGATACTGTCAATTTAAGTAGACAGTAACCCTGACAAAAAATTGAGCCCTAAATTCAAATTTAATTTTTCAAAATCCTTGGGATGAGGATTGATAATTTGAAGAATTATTTTTTGGACTGTTGTCCTCAACCTTATTATTATATTACGACAAGAAGGTTCCCTTGAGAGATCATCTGAATATGGCCGAAGGGTTTATCAGCTGAAACATTGTGTATATAAAGATAACAAGGATGAGGACAACAGTCCGAAAATAGTTCTTTAAACTAACCTTTAACTTTTGTCTAATTGAATAGTTTGTCTCACCTGTCTGCTGTCTTAACTGCTAGTGCAATTGAATCATTCTTGATTATGTTACTACGCTTCAAAAGCTTCATTATATTTACTCATAGTCTATAAATAGTCAATGAATAAAATAATAGTGGATTCAAAAATTATAGTGAATGCTCATCTTTAAATTCTATTTGAGTAAGGCTGAATGAATAATTAAAAGATAATGAATATTCAGAATGGAAATGAAGTAAGAGATGAATTCTTCAAAGGAACAGCAGACTGACTAGTAATACTAATATAAAAAAAGTTATAACCATCATTATAATTATCTTCTTCAATTTTGGAAGTAAGAGTAGGAGGAAACATTTAAAATACTAGAAATTGCAGTGCAGTGCAGTGACTTGGTTAAAATTATCTTTTGTTTTTTTGGAGTTTTTTTTCCTAATAGTTTTCTATAATCATTAAAAATTGAAATTATTCTATCATCATAAAATAGCATTTATCTTTTAATTATTTTTTTCAATTTAATTTTAATGTAATATTTTAACTAGTTTTTAGAAATTAAAAAAAAAATATTGAAAACATTTCTCAAAACTATGACAATACCCTGGCATTTAATATCTGCCCTCTTTTTTTCTTTTTTTTTTTATTTAACACTTACTTACAAGTTTAAATTTTGCATAAGTTGTTGTTTTGTTTTTTTACACCAGTGATTGTTGATTGTTTGTGTTTTGTTCTTTTTGTACTTAAGAAAAATTATTAATTTATTTTTACATTTTCAGTTATACCATATGGCATAAAAATACGATTTTATATTAAATTTATTTTACATACGTTTTTTCACCCTTGGAAAAACTTGTCTTTCAAATGTTATGGTTAGATTACATGCATAATGAATTAACCATAAAATTGTTAGTAAAATCTAATTTTTAAGCTAAAAAAGTAAAATTTAATTCTAATAATGTTAATTTTGTATTTGAACTCTATTGTAACAACAAAAAGAATTTCAAAGGCACGCACTGCAAGAATTGTATCAGAATAAAACTCCATCAAAGAAAGGTAACAACATTAAATATATTGCCTACACAATCTTTAGCGATTTATGTTCAAGGGGAGACAACTATTTATTCCTTTTTGAAATTGACTTTAAAGTGACTTTGGAATTGCTTTGTCACATGACCTTGTCATCCAGGAAAGAGAAATCCTGGGAAAATGATATGCATAAACACAAATACATACAGCAAATATAATAAATGCAAGCAATAATTTTTTTTTTCTTTAAAACCAATGAAACAAAAAATACTTTAAAATTTTAAGACTGATAAAAATAATTTTGATTTATCTGTAATATCTTCAAAATATAAGGATCATTATCAAATAAAAATAAAAGTAAGTTTTATATGCTGTTCAGCATGTAAGCCTTAATTTCTTTATCCTTATATTTTTAAGATATTGTTTTTAGTTTTTGAATTTTTATTTTTTTTACGTGTTTTTTTTTCTGGTTTCATGGTTTAGTCTTATATAAATTCTTCAAACCATTTATCACTTATAAGATTTGTGTTAAAACCTAAAGGTAAAATTTAAATTGCTCTATTAAAAAAATAAAATATAATTAAAATTCATTTTGACAAAATTTTCAATTTTAAATCTAAATCTAAATTTTTTTAAAAATACCATTAGATATTGTACATTTATAGAAAAAGTGCAACCCATGTTGTCCTAAATTACTCAAATCTCCCTTATTTAAGTAAATAGACTAAAAAAACAGGATTCTCAAATGCATTGTCAATTTTTTTTTCATGTAAATCCTTTCTGACAGAGAACCTAAATTTAGCAAAATCTGTGACCTTTTCAACCCCTAGATACACTTTTTATTAAATGCAAGACAATAGATTTTTTTGTCTAAATATAGACTAGAGACTATAAGAACTGTCTTTAAGTCATCTGCATTAATTTGTTGATTAATGTAAATAATAGTTGTTAACATCAGGACTCTTTAGTTTATTCTTATCACAAGGAACTTGATTGGTTTTAGCACTGCTTGAGCTTGTTGCTATAGCAACAAATCAAGGAAAGATCCAATAATAATGATAATAGTAGCTGTAACAAGAAGAAATATATGAATGGATGAGTCAGGGGAGGCAATCCTGTATGACTCATTTGTCTGCTAAAGTTGGTGAACCTAAATGCGGTTTCATCAATACATGATAGACATATGTGGTCACTTGGTTGTGTCTGTGTGTCTGTTCTGAATGATGATTCAGCATCGAACATGATGTGAAGAAGGTGGAAAAGAAAGATTTGCCCATTCTTCCTATGATGGGTGTGTCTCTCATGTCATATGGCAATAGTTAAAAGCATTTGATTTATCTTTATCACTTTTTCGTCCGGTTTCAAGAGAGATAAAATGAGTGACACGCACACACAAGCACATTTAAAATCCTCATGCATCTTTACTAGTGGCAAAACTATCTGCAGGACTATTGAAAACTTCTAAGATGTAATCCTAAATAATTCTCAGGTTTTATACTGTTTTTTTTTTTAAGTAATCAGTCTGTCTTGGAATTATTTATTTTATTATTTTCATTTGTAGTTAGCAATGTGTTTACACATTTATTTACTCTAAATTCAACAAAATAAGTGAAATAGACTTGTTATATTTTCTATTGTCACAAAACTAAGGATATATCAATCAAGATGAGCATGTTAAATGAAATAGTAATATTCTTAATTTTAGAATATTTCTGCACCAAAATAGATTTACAAATTATTGAGCTACATTTTAATGACTTCAAAGACTAAAGAAAATTGTATTGTTCATTTAAATTTTTGACATTTTTTAAGGAGTTGAATTTATGAAATTATAACAAGTTTATTTGATTTAATGAGTTTTGGCTCTATTACTTTGAAAAATCTTTTATCTTTGAGTGGTTCATTCTATTTCATTTTAACAATGTTTTTGCTAATAAGTGATTGCTAAAATACAGCAAATAAGATAAAGATGTTAAGATTATTCATAATCAATTCTTTCATATTTTGTGTTTAAATCTTGAATTTTCTCTTCAACCACCTTTACTGTTTTAAATTAAACCAATTAAAGCACAGCACAGCTTGGGCATGTGAAAAACAAGTTATGTTTCTGTGATAAATCTTTCACAGCTAAAATGTATTTCCAAGGTCACAATAACTCTATTTTATGTTTTAGAATGTTAAAAATAAACAACTTAAAAAAAAACCCAATTGATCAGCGATTTCTAAACTCAACAGTTTTCTACATAATTAAATATTGGAGGAATAATATATGATGTATAACAACAAAATCGATGTCAACTGTATCAATGATGTAGGTAGAGTAATGGTTTAAAGCTTGGACTAAGAAATTAAGTTTACGTGTTCAAATTCCAATCAAAACCATTGCATTCACTTGCTGCTGCCTTGAGCAGATGAGGCTCATTAACTTGAGCAGAATAACTCATCTAGGAAAGGATAACACTAATTCCCAAAAAATTTTCTGCACATAAAAACTGTCTATGCGTCCAACTAGGTTTAGTGCTTGACAATATAAATATTATATCAGCTATGCAATATCATTTGAATTTATGTGCATTCAAACATAAGCTCTATATAGTAATATTAACTTTAAGATGCACTCTTGCATATTTAAAAAAATCTAGTATTGCATTGAGTCAGTGCATATATTTAATAGGGAAGGGAAGTGCCTCTATACAGCTTATACCATAACTCACAGGAATTTAACAATATATTTTGGGGTTTTAACCTCATGTTTATCGTTGTTATCTTCACATTACATTAACATTGTTACCTTTTTAAACAATGAAACTTCTGGCTAACTTTAGGTGTTAAATTTCGAAACCTAAAAAAGGCTAAAGAGTTAATTGGATGAATGTGCAAACCTTGTGGTTAATTGTGAGCCAAAAGACTGTTCTGGTAGATTTAGACAATTAACAGGAGGTTGAACTTAGCTATTTATTCTATGAAAAGTGTTGATGATGTTGCTTACAAAAGCCAGCTAGCTATTTAATATTAAGAACGTGACTAATCATCTCAATCATGAAAGCCTGCTCCTGTCCAGGCATTTCCTGCTATTTACTTTTTTTCCTGTTCTGGCATTTCTTCTTTTCTTATTTTTGTATCCTTATTACCTGTCCTATGAGAGATTGACATAAAAGAAGTTGTATGCAAAAAAATTAATTTGGCATTATATCTGAGTGAAAATCAAATATACTTTAGCATGAAGCCTCTCAAAGAATACCTCAGCAAACTATAATACTATGCTAAACATTGAAGATAAAAAACAAGTAATACGCTAATTCCCAATATTCATATCATGATTAAAAAGTATCATTTTTAAATTTTTTTATTCTCTTTATATCATAGTCATCACCAAACTTTGGAAACCATTTTGTAGTAGGCTATGTGTAAATATTAATTTCTTCTAATTGGTGTAGATATTAGTAGCTTTTTGTCATTATATTTGAAATAACTAAATAGTTTCTCTCGAACAACAGTGATAACAGAAAAACGGAGGTCATCCTGAACTGTCTACGCATAGGTCACACAAGAGTCACCCATTCATACCTCCTAGAAGGTACAGAACCCCCAATATGCCTAGCATGCCAGGAACCACTTACCATCAAATATATACTATTAAACTGCATTGATACTGCACAACACCGAAATAAATTTACTACCATGCATCTAACCTGGGAGACCTTTTCAACAAAACAGACCCTACAGAAATAATATCTTTCCTAAAAAAAATAAAACTGCTCAATAAAATATAAACAAACCCAACCATTTACTCTAAAAAAAAATCAAACTAAGACTTTAATATTGGTTTAAAAATATCAAAAACATCCTGAATATCATACAACAGAATTTGCCACTGCAGAAATTCTCATTAAAACCCCAAAAACTCCAACAATTGACTTAAATGAGCCCAAAAAAAAAATAAATTGAACCAATAAACATACAAAATTCTCTCTAAAACCTGTGTGACCTTAAATAACCAGAAATGGTTAAAAGGTTGTTAAACCCAAGCAAAGCGAACCAAACCTGCCTATGCTGCACCTCCCATACCAGTGGCGGTTT
>JAUZSX010178444.1:0-16522 GCA_034780655.1 Idiosepius hallami
ATAGATAGATAGATAGAGAGATGTGTTTGTCTGTCTGCATATATAGTAATAAGAGGGAGAAAGATTGAGAACGAGGAAGATACCTATTGCATAGATTCATATATAGATCCATACATATTCATTACTACATTGCTATTTGCATAGGAAATCTGTTTTGTAGCTTTGCAAAAGCATTCATACCAAGTTAGAATTAAAATCCGACCGAAAAGTCATCGTCTAATGTTCTTATTGTTAATTTCCAGATTTAAATTTTATGGTTTACGAAGTCACTATGCGTGTCTGCGTGCATGTTTATATACATATATATGTGCATACATGCATACAAATAGATAAATAGAAATTAAAGTTTTTACCTATGTGTACGCAAACATACACACAGATGTGACGAAATGTTATTTCGATTTCAACTTTAATAGAAATTTAATACATGTCATATATTTCGTTCACTGTTTCGAATAATGCAGCACTTTCTTTAAAATCTTACTTAATCTTTGTATTTAATCTTGCACCAGAATCAAATATGAACCGTAAGATAAAATAAATATATTTATCTGTTTTGTTTGAAAATATAACAAATCCATAAACAAAGAATTACTGTTTCATGCTGTGAAAAAGGATTTAGAATAGTTTTTTTTTGTTTTTTGTTTTAAAGAAAACGAATAAAAATTTTCGGAAATTCCGAGATCCATTATCTTGAAAATCACTTTCCTTAATCAAGATAAGAATCACTTGAATGAAGTGTTTGTAAGCAATTCTAATCTAATAATATTTTTGTTTCTTTTAAATTTATTATGTTTTGTTCGTGAGTAAAAATGAAACTATACAATATGCATTATTATATAAGATATTCTATAGTACGGTGGATAATATATACAATGTATAATTTTAATATACTTGCTAGATCCGTGAAAATTTCATCAGATAGGTAAAACTGGATACATCCCACGTCTTTTAGATTTGACTGTTACATGATATTGTCATAATAATCTGACCTAAAACTATGTATCATATTGAAATGTATTTTTTACTTATATATATATATATATATATATATAAAGTCAAATCTAAACTTGGAATGAGCGGTCGCTGGTGACTGTCAATTTCACGTCATAAACCAGATCGGACAGGAGCTAGCAGCCGACCATTCCTAGTTTGGGTTTTACTTTTTAATATATATATATATATATATATATATATATAATGTGTGTGTGCGTGTGAACCAAAATCTTTCTAGATATACAAGCAAATAATTTAATATCCACTTTGACCTGTCAAAGCGCTTCAGCAGCCTTGTTTTCTTAAATATGATATATATAAGGCCGGTTGTATTGGAAAAACTAATTTTAAAAAGTTGTGAGGTCATGATCAGCCTGTCTATGTAACATCATTCATTGGTTTTTGCGGTACTCATAAAAACAAATGTGAGATTAGTGCACGTAACTCTAAAGTAAAATTACTTTTAGTTATATAAATTATCAATCCTAATAAAGAAAAGTTAACCATATTAATAATGATGAGAGCAATAGTCAAATCTTTGTAAATATACAACTACATAAACTGGGTGCTTTTCTTCGGTTGAAATTTTCAGTTGGGAATCAATTTAATCGAATGAATTGGTTTCCTAAACCACTTAACACCATTTTTGAAAAATTGCTTGGAAGAAAATATTCTTGCAGCTATTTGGGGAATTCTTTTGCTTTTATGGTATAAATTTTTTTTTTTTTTTCATTTAGAGAATTTTTTTATTAGGAACGTTTTTAAACAGCATTTTTTATTATTGTTTGATAAAACTTGGTAGGGGGTCATATTTGCGATTTTGGAAATTTTTTATAAACACATTTTTTATTAAGATTTTTTTTTTTAGAACGTTTTCCTTTTTTTTAACTATATATGATTCTTTTGAATTTTTAATCTTTTTTTATGGTGGAAGGCTATATAAACTTATTTTCTTTATAATATATGATTCTAGTTCTTAGATTTTTTTTTTTGGTACAATTGTTTTACTTGCTTTTTTTCTAGAACCTTTATTCGTTTTCTTTTTCTTTCTTTAGTTTTTTTTCGATAGGGTTCATTCTTGTGAGATCAATACATGTCCCTCCGATAGTGTGTTAAAGTATGATAAATGAAAAATATTTCGATCAATACTAGATATTTTAAGTTGGGCACTTAGTAATATACACTAAAAACATAAAAAATTACAAAATATTCGTTTACATGCATGCACAGACATATATATTTATATTATTACATATAAGTTTGTAAATATATGTATTATATATATATATATATGTATGTAGATGTATGTAAAATATATTATATGTATTTTGTAAATATATGTATTATATATATGTATGTATATGTATGTAAAAGCTCGAGCTCTAGAATCGTAGTACGTGAGTTCAAATCCAAGTCAAAACTATTGTATTCCACTTTAGCTGCCTCGGGCATATGGGGCTCATTAACTCGGAAGAGAATCTCATCTAGGTGAAGGATAACACCGAATTCAAAAAGCTCAGGTAAGAGCATGTAAAATGGTCTTGTCCTAAACTTGGGTTGGTGCTCATCAAGTAAATGTATGTATGTATTTATATATAGGTGTGTATATATGTATATATGTATGTATGTATGTATTTATATATAGGTGTGTATATATGTATATGTGTATGCGTGTATATATATTTATGCATATGTATATATATATGCATTTATAAATATACGTCTGTATATAAATGTATTTACATGTATGTTTTTATGTATATATGTGTGAATATATATGTGTATGTGTATATATGTATATCATATACGTGTGTGAGTGTGTGTGTCTAAACTGCTGTACGTATATTTTTTCTATATGTAAGTTTTTATGTGATTCTACATACGTTTACTTTAGCGCATGTGACTGTGCACGAGTACATAGATATTTCCGTGTTGATGTAAATTGAATTAATACCTGTAACTAATTGTGTTTTGCAATTAATGTGTATATTAATATCTATGTGAGTTAAATGTGTGATTGTATGTTTGTTTTTGTTTTAAAGTATATCAACCTTTAGGTCATTTAATGCCAAAAACAATTATTTTTCATAAACGTTCTTTTTGTATTTCTATTTTTTTTTCTTTTAAATAACACAATATGCAATATTTAATCCATAGCTGGGGGGAATGTGGAGATTTATACTTTTCCCTGGGATATTTGTCCAATTATGTATTCAATGTAATTGGTATAAGTGAATGGAAGTAATATGTTTGTAATTGTATATCAAATGTCTCTTTTGACGAATATCCGTATTGAATTGGCATGCGAGTATATCTTCGAGTGAGAGCGCGCTCGCGTGCGTGTGCGTGTGTGTGATTGAGTGAGTGAGTGAGTGTGTGTGTGTGTTTGTGTGTGAGTGAGTGTGTGTGTATATGTGGCTCATTTGTAAAAGATAAAGTCAATATAGTTGAATACATTATTGGAAAATATCTTCATAATTGTAAACAAGTTTTAAAAAGAAAGAAACAAAGAAATGTGTTTCTACATAAGTTTAATTTTTTGGAGGGGATTAGGCAAAGCATGTCCTTTTTTTACGAGATTAAGTGTTATGTGTTAATTTATGAGTATATGTTATATGTCTAGAATTTTTTACGCATCTATTTGTATTAAAGTAAATCGTAGGAGGGAAAATATTTCTATCGATACAAACAATAAGATCATGTTGTTAACCAAAAAAACTCACTTTTAATAATCTATAGAAGCGGTGGATGCATTTAAAAAAAAACATGTGTCTTTTTTTTCTATAACTTTTCCAAACTGAAACTGGGTTACATTCATTTATTTGTTATTCTAATCTTAATCCCCAGATTGGAGCAATGGAACGATTCGGCGTAGCCGTTTCGACGTAGCCGTTTCGGCGTTAGGGGCCGATTCAGCGGAGGAACGATTCAGTGTAGACCACCCCAGTTTGCATTTTTATAGAGATTTTATTATAATTTTTATTTAATTAAGAAAACAATATGAAAACATACGATTGGGTTTTTTGTCTGATTTTGTGCTGTGGTAAATAAACACGGTTCGAAGATTTTAATGTTTCAGTTAACTACGAAAAATCATAATTTGCAAACCCCCTTTTGGATTATTATTTTTTAACTAATTTCTTAATTATGAAGATTTTTCGAACTGTATTAAACTTAAAAAAATAAAATTAATTAATTGCCTGTCTGTGCTGCCAACTGACATTACGGTTCGAAGACTTAAATGTTTTTGAAAAAAATCACGTTTTTCCAAAACTCATTTTAGTTATTAATTTTCTAATTCACTTTTTTAATGGATTACTTTTTTTTTTTAATATTTTGAAGTTAAAATTTAACTGATTTATCTGCTTGCTTGAACCTGTGCTGTTTTTTGTTGTAGTTTACATAAACATGGTTCAAAGATTTTAATATTTATCACTTTAACTACGAAAAATGCTGTTTTTGGAAAACTCTTTTTGGTGGCATTTCTATTTATTATTACGATATTCACTGCATCAATGTTCTTTTTTATTTAATTTAATTCTTTTTTATAAATGATTGCTTACTAAATTCTCACAAATCTCGGTAATTTAGGATAAAATATTATTACGTAGTATATCCTCAGTGAATATTTGAATGGCCCATCCTTTTCCTTTTTTTTGTGAGGCAGGGGGCATTTCTACGTCTATAAAATGTTTTTTTTTCTAAATAAACTCAATCGTAGAAGAAAAGGTTTCACAATATTTGGCAAATTTCATTAAAATTATGTCCAAGACATAAAAAAAAAGAAAAAGGAATAAAATCTATAGATGAGATTAGAGAAGCTTATAACATTGCTTCGTCTTATTAATCGTGAAACACCAATTAAAAAAACAAAATATAATCTTTATTAGGCTTTCGACCTGAAGAACGCACAGCGTGAAACTGACAGTTGTCGACTCCCGTTGACTCCGTGTCTACAATTAACTAATATACACGCTCTATCACTGATATTGAGCACACTTACTATAATTTTAAGCAACATTATTTCTTAAAATAATAATATAATCTTTATTATATAGGTTGAACAAATTTATGTTAAAATAAGTTGAATAAAAACGACATGAAAAGGAATTGTATATAGTAACTGATTCTAAAATTAATGGTCGTCTTTAAATTGAAAACTTTCATTTCACTACAGAAATTTTCTAATTATATCATCTAATTTATCTACATAATTTTTTACTTTTAGCATTGAATGAAGCTTAAAGTGACAATAAACATCCGTCGAAATTTCAGCTTGTATTGTTCACGTTGCACATGTAGACACTTTTGACAGAAACTAATGTAAGATGTTAAATAGATTAATTAAAAATGTCTGGAAAGTTGTCTTACTCTATAACAGTATTTATTTTTCTTGATATAGTTTTTCTTTTATAATTCCGACAGCAACTGAATTTTAAGTTCAATATTATTCAATTATATAGGAATCTTAACAATATAAATATTTGAAAAATATATGTATACCAAGAAGTAATTATTTCTTAAATGCAGAAGTGTGTATTAGGAATAATCATTTGTACTGATTGTAATCAAATTTGTAAGTATTTATCTAATTGTTTCTGGTAATCTGTGTATAAACTAGGCCACTGTGAATTGGCTCTTGAAATAAATAAACAAATAAATAAATGATACGGAGTTAATCTTATTTTAAGATGAGAATTTATTTAACTCTATAATAAAGTATGCATTTGAAATAACGAACAGAAAAGCAGTCTAAAATATGGAGCTTAGATATTATGTACTAACAACGTAAGACTACAAATCTTAGGAAATCTAAAGATTAGGGGAAAAAAGACACGTTTATTTGTTTTGTTCATCAACATATTAACCTTTTTGGAAGGCAGCGACTGTGGAGCATTGGTAAAAGATCAGGCTCGGAAATCGTATTACGCGAGTTCAAATCCCAGTCAAAACCATTGCATTCACCTTTAGCTGCCTAGGGCAGATGGGGCTCGTTAACTCAGGAAAGCCTTTCATAAAAAGCTCGGGTAATAGCACGTAAAATGGCCTTGTGCTAAACTTGGGTTGGTGCTCACCAAATAAACATATTAACCTTTTTTGGTCATTTAATACCGAGAAAAAGCATTTTTGAGAAACTTTCTTAGTGCCCTCACTTAGTTTTATTAATAAAATAATATGAACCATTTAGCCCAGTGCTAGAGGGAATTTAGGAATGGATACCTTTCCCAAGGGTATTAGTCCAGATAGCAAAAGACAAACACATGCACATACGCTTTGTCTCTTTCTCTCTCTCTCATACTGTATGTATTTTTCTTTATTCTCTCATCGTCGCTCGGGTATTCGTGTGTGTCTATAAGTGTATCTGGGTGTGTGTGTATGTTGTGTCTGTGTGTGTCTGTGAGTGTATGTATGTCTATGTCTGTCTTTCTGTGTCCCTATGTCTATGTGTGTGTCTGTGTGTCTCTTTGTGAATGTGTCTGTCAGTCTCTATTTGTGTCTCTCAGTGTCTATCAATGTAAATATTTACAAAAGTATAAATAAGAAAAAACGAAAACCAACGTTTGTTTTATTCGATAAAATAAAACTTGTTTAAATTTTCTTTTTTTTTGCGAGTTTTAAATTAATGTTTTATATATTTATATATTTGTTCATGACAACAATTTCCCTTCCTTTCTAATATATATTTTTTTTTATTTCAATTTTTTCTTTGTCGTTTTCATCTTCTTTGTCTTATTTTTTTTGGAACTTTTTTATTCTTAATTTCTAGTATTCTCTTTTCTTCTTCTTCACTTTCATCTTCATCTGTGCATCGTCTTTACTGCCATCTTGTTTATTCTTTCATCTTTTTTTTCTTTTTTCATTTACTTTCTCTTTCATTCGCTAATTGTTTGTCGTTGTCGTCGCTTCTTCATCTTCGTCATTTTCACCGTTATTTACTTTCTTCTTCCTTCTTTCATTTTCTTCTTCCTTCTTTCTTTCTTCTTTCTTTCATTTTCTTCTTTCTTTCTTCTTTCTTTCTTCCTTCTTTCTTCCTTAATTTTGTTTTTCCTTTTTTTTATCTTTTTTCTTTCTTTTGTTTTGTCTTTTTCTTTCTTTGTTTTCTTTTTTGTTTGTTTCTGTTTCTTTATTTTTTCTATTTCTCTTTCTTTCTCCTTTTTTCTTTTTTTTTTCCTTCTTTCTTTTTTCTTTTGTTTTTGTTTGCGTTTTCCTTACTATTTTCATTTTTCTATTTTTTCTTTTTTACTTTTTTCTTTTTCTTTTTTGTGTGCTTTGTTTCAATTTCTTCTTTTTTTCTTCTTTTTTTCTTTATTTCTTTTTCTTTTTTCTGTCATTTTTTTCTTTTCTTTTTTCTTTCTTTCTTCCCTTTTCTTTCTTTCTATTCAAATCTAAGTTTCAAATTGTGTTCTCCCTGAAAACACAGTCTCCACTTTATGGTCGTCTCCTCTCCTCCCTTCTCTTATTGCACATTTTCAGATCAGCATCACATTTACCATTCGGTCGACGTATCACTATCAAATATCCAAGGCTTCTAATCTTCTTAGCATTAATAATGACGCAGACACATTTATAAGACTTCCTTAGAGATTATCATCACAGCAAATAAAACTATCAAATGTTTTATATTTCCTCTTGGTCTGCGATAGGAAGACATCTTTTTTTTCATGACATCAAAATACCGATATACACAGAAGGAAAGGCAGATGATAATGAAAAGACAGAAAAAAAAACACACATACCGAAGAGAAGATCTAGCATTTTTCGTTTTATTATTTTCAATTTTATTCCGATCTAGTCGTTCATTATTTCTTGGTTACTGGTTTTTGAGGGATTGTTAGATGTACAACCACGAGTCGAGATTGCATTCATAGTTCGAAAAAAATTTTTTCACAAGTCACATTATAGAATAATCGAAGATTATACAATTTGTGTAAAAAAAAAATACTTGAATTATTGCGTAAATGGTTGGAGCATAACCGTGCAACACTAATCTTGGTAAATACTTAAAGCAAATTCAAGCTGTTTAGAAAATAAAAGAGATGTCAAATGTCAGTTGTATAACAACTTTTAACCGTATTTTCTAGCTCTACAACGGCCATTCAAGTATTAATGCCACCAGTTTTTAAAGTTATTCTTTAAAAGCCGAAATACCACAAAAAGACAGGATTTGTACCATTAAAACGAACGACTATCTGTGCCCCAGAATTTCTTTTCTATATAGTCACCACAATTCTCAATGTACGTTTGCCATCGATAAACGAGGCGACCCGTTTTTGCGTTCGAAGCCCTTATTGTCACTCAATTTTATTCCTCTGCATTAAAATCGACGAACCTATTTAATAACTGTCCAGACATCAACTGCATTGGCTTCTTAGCGTTCAAAAGGCTGCAGTGAATGTTGATCGGCTCAATTTTTTGTCTCTGTGGAGGTATTTAATGATGTATCTCGTACATGACAGAGATTGCTTTCTTAGCGTCTCATTCCGTCCATATCTGGAACAAAGAGACGAAACTTTCATGAATGCATAAATTCAGTCATCTTAACAATGCAATTTGCAATCCCTTCTCTAGTTGAGTGGAATGAAAATATAGGGAGTGACTTTTGGAACTGCTCTTGTATGTATATAAATTTTCTTGTCTTAATGGTACTCGATGACTTATATATTTTACAATATATCGACACAATATAAAGTGATTCATGTTTTTTACCAGATTTTCTATTAATTTCCTTTTAATATTACTCTTTCTGAATTCTTGAAATGACTTTTAATGGATAATTATTCAAATTCTTGTTTTTAGCAATTTGGTGAATAAGGAGTGATGGTCTTACTTGTATGTCTTCTCGCAAGTCCAACTAGGGAAACCCAACACCATAACATTGGCGACGAGTAAAATTTTAAAAGGGCTCACATAGGAACCCCTTACACACACCATAAAAATAATAATACAAAATAGCAAAATTCTATAATTCACTTTTATTCTATATAACCGTAATTGGGTAAAGTATTTTTGCCCAAATATTTGTTTTCATCTTAATTATCATATACATAATTCTAAGAATTTATAACCGGGAATGTATTTCTTAAACTATTAAACTTATATCATTTATTAGTATATCTATTTTTGAGGACTATTGTCCTTATGCTTAAAGTTGCCTTTTCGCCATATTTCAGCTATCTAATCTGAAAAAAATAATATAAACCCAGAAAAAAAGAGTCCAGAAAAATGATTATACAGATTATGAAATTTTATCTCAAAAGATTCCAAAAGAAGATATAATGTCATTTTATTTTCTCAGTAAATAGTTAATGTTATTTATAGTTATTTATTGTTATTGTTTGATGCTTCAAATCTTTTATCTATCACTCTCTCTCCGCATTTCTATTTTATTCAATACAAGAAGAATAGATCGGTTTTGCCCACGCAACTCGGAAAATTTTTACGATGGGCAAAAATATATATGTATTTACATCAAATTATAACGTTATGATTCAATGTAAAATCTTGTATAAATTTTCGTGCTGGTCAGCTGTTGGATCCTAATGGACCTCATCAGTGATACTCTATGTTGTTAACATTCCGAATAAGTGGAATTTATCTATCATTCTCTCTCAAACGCTCTTACAACTGGCCCACGATACAGTTATACATTCTTAAAGGCAATGTGTACTTTTTTTACTCTTAATCGCAGCCATGGTCTTCTTTCTAAAAGCTGAAATTTTCTGTTAGAAATTTTCAAGACAAAAAAAAAGAACATTCACAGGCACACAAAGTACATTTGTGTAAAGTTTAAAGAAACATATACACAGAGGGACGGGCACATTTCCATTTATATGTTAGGTTAGATAATTGTTGAGGGGGTGACACCCCTGCTTGATTTAGATATGGACTTTCCCATGACGTCACTGCCACGTGACCCATTCTGACTACTAGAAGAGTCAGTCAGTTACCAGGATGAGAGGAGTGATGGTCTTACTTGCATGTCTTCTCGCAAGTCCAACTAGGGAAACCCAACACCATAACATTGGCGACGAGTAAAATTTTAAAAGGGCTCACATAGGAACCCCTTACACACACCATAAAAATAATAATACAAAATAGCAAAATTCTATAATTCACTTTTATTCTATATAACCGTAATTGGGTAAAGTATTTTTGCCCAAATATTTGTTTTCATCTTAATTATCATATACATAATTCTATGAATTCATAACCGAGAATGTATTTCTTTTTAATGCTAGAATCTATATTGCATGCTATTTGATACATTTACAGACAATCTGATGAATGATTTATAGAGAAAAAAAGATGAAAAAGTCATCAGGGCTCAGCTTTTATGATTAAAAATTTAAGGGTAAGCAGCACACCGAGACAAGAAGCAACCCCTCCTCTAAATTATTTGGTTATCAAAGACCTAAGGAAAAGACATTTTTAAAGATATCCTAGGGAAAAACAGACTTCCCCAATGAATCTCGGGCATGACAAAAAATTTGCACCGATGGCTATATGTGAGTTGGCTAAGTTGCATGAAAATAATAAAAATACATTGTAAACTGAAAATGTAAAAACGTAAAATGTCCCTACTAACACTATTTTTTTTAAGAAAATAAGATTGCTTTAGGATAGTTCTTCATAGATTTCTCGTATTTAGATTGAACTATTTTTTTATTTTGTCGCGTTGGTATTCCAATAGTTAATATTTGGGACTAAATCTAAAAACTAATTCTATATGATAACAAGTAACAGCTGTAGGCTCAGAAAAAGGATAAACAACTTGCTTTATTGATTTGTGTTTTTCTTCTTTTTTTTCTCATTTCAAATTACTTGATAACGCAGATGATAAAGTCGACAAATGGAATATCTTGGAAATAATTACTCGACATTTTCAATTGTAAATAATAATCTTAAAAAAACATTCTCTCCCCTTTAGCCTTGTGAGTTAATGCTGGCTTTATGGATTCAAATTTCTTAAGATACTAATAGCAAGATGATAAGTACTTGTTCATAGAATCTCCCATGTATCAAGGTTATAAACAAATCCTGCCAAACTGTATGATTACAAAAGAAAATCTATAGTAAAAATATGCTTTCTAATACAACTACGTTGATAACCAATGTTGCATATTATTTCAGTATAGAATATAATACGACTGAAAGACACTGACTGTAAATCTAATTTTTATTAAGTTATTTCGACAAAGGTCTATCAAAAATAAATAGTTTATCAAAATTGTCTTCGATGAATCTTTTATGTATACATTTCTTCTTAGATTTTTCAGTCTTTTTTCTTCTTTGTAGTTATCTACGGAACATTTTGGCCGAAAAAATTAAAGTTATCTTAAGGGTTTATTTTTGATTATCAGAGTCTTTGTATAAAATCTATTAATCCTTATATTGATTAATTTTTGCTTTATATTTAAGAACGGGTAGATTTAAATCGTAAATTTCTATAACGAAATAGATAAAACTAATGATGTTTAATTATTATCAAGGATTCACCTCAATGGCAAGTTATAACTAAAGAAATGAGGCTAATTTTTTCTTGTGGTCATTTAGAGGCGGGATGGGGGTTTAATTGTTTGTTTTTTGTTTTTAATTATAAGAATTTGTTTGTTTGTTTTTGATTTACGGCATATCGACCTTTTTTGGTCATCTATGTCATACCTAGAACAACCATTTTCAATAAACGTCAAAACATTTTCTTTCTAATTCTTTTTTGGTTTTGTTTTTTTTCATTTTTCTTAATTGATTCTTTAAGAAACTTTGATAGAATAAGGTCGAAAGTAATGTCACTTTAAAAAAAAGGCATGTTATGAAAATATTTATTGAAAACTTGAATAGGTTTGAAAAAATATGAGAAGTTAATCAAAATATAAAGATTTTGATTTTACATAAGTGTTCGTATTAGGAAAATGGCTTAAACCTATCCATGGAAAGAAAAAAATATTCAACAAAAGAAAAGAAAATAGAATTTTTCTTTTGTTGTTCTGAATGGATGTTAATCAAGTCTTTAACATGAACCACTGATTCTGTACAAAGATGTTTGGCGTTTGAATAGAGGCAGATCTATGTATATGATGTATGAGTTTTTAAACCAGCGCAAAAAGATTTTCGTTAAAGGGCATTATATGTAAAAAATAAAAAGTGGACAAAGTATAAACATATCATGATTTCATATATTTTTCTAGAATTGGATATGCGGTTGATTTTAGGTCAGTTAAATGGGTCAGTCTATTATTGAAGAGGTTATTATTTCGTGCATGGTTGATTTGTTTTTCTTTTATCCTAATGCAGTGGGTAGAATAGATTGTCATTTGTGGAAGGCACTGGATTTTTATGAGATAAATGTTGGAAAGTATATAGAAATTAGAAAAGTATATAACATGTTTTAGTTAGATCGACTTAAGAAAAAAATATATATATATAATCTGTAGAGTGGTATTACTTATATTTATAGTTAGAGTGCTCAATATCAGGGATAGACCATGTATATTAGTTAAGCACAGACACAGAATCAAAAGCCTTTGGTGACTTCTCGTCTGCATGGTCATCAGACTTGTCTTCTATAGCCTTATATTTAAATGCTAAGTTTAGAGGCTGTTCAGCAGGTAATCGGTGCAAATTGGCTTCATTGTATCCGGTAGTCAGCCATGGCCATTAGACACACATTATGATGTGAAGGCAAAGCGGAGTGACCCTTGTAAGAATGCGACTGTTAGAGTGTTTAAATAGGACATTTTATTAGTAGCCAGGTAATCTGCTTTGAAGTACCGGGCCCTTGATTATTGTTCAATTGACTGATGGGTCAGTCCTCTCCTGCTTCCAGGGCGAACCACAGGGCGTTGGTGTAGTCAGAACTTTGATGATCAAGGCTCAGATAGAAAGGATGAAGCTGAGATCGAGGGGAGATGTGGCAACTTACGATTTCTGACTCTAAGAGAAAAAGTCTCTTAAGCCTAACAGGTGAACGATCTAATTATGAACAGTATAAAGCATAATAGTAACTGATAAAAATAATAAGAAATTCCTCTGTGATAAGGTGCACTAATACTTTTTTTTAATTATTAGATTTATTTCTAATGTTTTTTTTTAATTTTGAATTCATCTTTAATACTTTTCTCTGCTAAATTAATTTGTGAAGCTTTACTCTAAGGTGGTTAAGGAAGCTCATTATATAGAAAAGCAAATCTTAGTAGTCTGAATCATTTTTTTTTTTTTTTTGTGAAAATAACTATTTTGATTTCATTTAAAAAAAAAGCTCTACGTATAAACAAGGCAATGTTGTTGTTTTTTAAATAATTATTTTGGTTTAATTTTATAAAGAGCTTTGGGGTATAGGGTCTTATAAGGACAGGATTATTTGATTCTTATAAGTATATAGTTAGATATACGTCAAATTTAGTCTTTGAGATTTCATTTTCAACATTCATTGATATTATAATCACAAGGTACTACCATAAGGATGGAAAAGGAAAGTAAAATAGATTGAAAAATGGGAATAAGTTAAAGAATAAAGTACAGGGCTATTCCTAGGGTCCCCGCAGACCCAGCAATTGCAAAGGGGCGCAAGCTGTATAGGGACTGCAAGGCTCCCTTGATTCACAGATCTCTCGTAATTGAACAAAAATAACCAAATTAACTATTTGAATTAACTAGAAAATCATTATCACACTTGAAATATACACCTATCAATCCATTTCTCAATTCTGTCTATCTCTCTTTCTCTTGATGTATATATTTCTAAATGTATTTATATATGGTCTTTGATCAAAGGCTGCAGTATGTTGGACGAAGGGGCAACTTACCTTTTAAGGATAAAGGGGGCTGCAAGACGCATTCTTCGACGGGGCTAAAAGGTGGCTAAGCACGGCACTGATAAAGTAGACAGGGCGAGATAACGAGACTGAAAAAGGCCTCAAAATAAAAGTATGGGGCCGGGAAAACAGAAAAAAAGAGATAGGGAAGGAAAGAAATGGAGGAAGAATGAAATAATACGAAATAAAAAAGATCAATAAAAACCGATGTATTGATGTTTAATGGTTAATATATAAATATCCAAAATTATGCCCGTAGCTATTTTCATTCTGAAACTTTGAAATCCAGTTTGTAGCCATAATTGAAGAAGTTACAGATTCTTATAAGATTCTAACTGTGTTTTCCTCAGAGGGGATGATGAAGGAAATACGGCCAACTGCATCTTCTGTCTTGGCAATGTTCTGAATAAGCACATCCAAGAGAACAATATCTTCGTTCTTGGTACCGAAACCATTTTACCGATTCGCCAAAAGCTTTGTCGAAAAGCCAACACGTTGAACAATAGATTTTTCCTTCAAATAACACTAGATTTCCATTTGCGTGAATCTACTCCGCCTTTGCTTAGTTTTTGGCCTTTAAGCAAAAGCAAATACAGAAAAACAATCGAAGTTTCTTATCAAAACTGATTTGAGCGAGAATAACTGTCTATTATAAAGAATTTATAAAAAGTAGAAAGTTAATAAGAAAAGACGAAGATAAAACTCGTTTTGCTAATAAAATAAGTAAAGGACATCAACTATAAAACTACAGCGAGGATAGAACAGTTGTAAAAGTTTTGACTCTGGAATTGTATTACACTAGTTCAAAACCCAGTCAAAACCATTATGTTCACTTTCAGCTGACTAAGGCATATGAGACTGGTTAACTTGGAATAGAAACTTATCTAAGTGAAGGCCAACAGTGATTACAAACGCCAAGGAACATACTAAGCTTGCAAAAAACTGGATTTAAGTCTAACTTGGTTTTGTTTTCGATCAAGTAAATAAAAACTATAGGTCAATATTGATTTCTTTTTAAAAAAATAATTCTCTAATTTTTTTTATTATATTAATACACCAGAATTCGTGACAATAAATATGCATAGGAATTAATTGTTATAAAAATGTTTAAAATTTGGTACATTTGACCTACATTTCGTTAATCATACCTGTTTCATTTTAGAAAACTTTCCTAGTTATTTTTTTCTCAAGTAAATATGTGGAGGGTTTTGTTGATATTATTAAATATTATTCTATTTAGTAATATAATCAATATTTGCCATGAGCATAGAACCCTTCACATATTTCGGTAAAATAAATAAACCACCGGCTTCACTAGTCAAGACACTCTTCCAACATACTTCGAAAATGCTAAATAACAATCCTGAAGATACTCCACCATGACAGAACGCGTTCGAAAGACCGGGGAACTACGTAAAAACACTAAACCGCGAAACAAAAACTCTTGTTTGAAATCAAGATAAAATAAAAGAAAGATTATGAAAAAAGAATAAAAAATCTATTTAATGAAAAGCGTTTTAGTATTTATTTCTATGAAATATACTAGAATCATTACTATATAATTGCATTAGTATCCGTATCCATCAATTTCAATGAAATCTATTACTATAGAAATTCATTATAATTCCATATAGATTTATTTGATATTATTATAATAACATGTATTGTGACTAGAAACCGCTTGTGAAGTTCAAATTCCAATGAGACTTGCCACTGAGTCGTGTGTGTTCAGTGGTTGAGCCGACTGAGCCTGTAGGAAGTTAGTTTATCGACAAAGTTAGTTACTTAGGATAGAACGCATTAAAATTTATATCCATGGAGATGTGTTAGAATGTAATGCCGTTAAAATAATTTATACTCTATTACTACCAAACTGTATTAAAATTTATTGGTAGAAAATACCTGAGAATTTAAAAAAAAATAAAAGTGCTTGGAAATCTATTTCAATAAAACTATATGAAAATTGTTTACAAAAAAATAATTTGGGTTCAATGCAGTACGAACTAAGAAGAATATAAAATGATTTAAAAATTAATACAAAAATTTATAAGAATCTATCAACATGTTTTAGAAATTACGAGAAAGATTGCAAAATTATTTGCTACCTACTGCTTCGTACACATTCAACAGGCTCCTGTGAAAGCTGATAGCATTTTTTTTTAGAGGAGTTCAATGATGGTTCTTTGCTTCTGACGCATGTCCATTGCAGGTTTGCTTTCTTAGAGTCTTGAGCTCTCAATATCCGCAACAATCAGATTAAACTTTCAGGTCTTGAATGCATAAGTTCAGTCATCATCAATTTGCAATACTCTCTGATTACTCTTCTTATACATAAATATGTTCGGATACATTAAATAAAAATGCTTTAAAATACATTTTTAAATCAATATAAATGATATTGAAGACACATAACAGGATTGGCATGCCTAAAATAACGCTAAGAAATATAAATTGGCTTTCACAGCTGAGTCGATATTGTGATTAGTTTTGTTAAATTGGTTTCGTAAGTCCAATCCTCATGTTCCAGTGTCCAGTGGCAATTTCTAAGAGGAATTATATGGAAAATTTCAAACTATTTTTCAGCTTTATTTAATAAATAAAAACGGTTCATTCACTTATAATAATGTAGGAATGTTATATATATATATATATATATATATATATATATATATTTTTATTATTTTATGACATAATGTTTATTAAATTTATAGTGA
>JAUZSX010178661.1:0-16521 GCA_034780655.1 Idiosepius hallami
ATATATATATATATATATATATATATATATATATATATATATATACAGGATCCTAAAATATATTGATGTTAAGATGTTTAGAACTACTATTAAATAGAAATGAACTAATAGTGCAGCCCAATCTTAGGTTGTAAAACTAATAAAAATCATTCACCATTAGTGAAGAATAGGCAGAAGAGACATTAATGTCACAGGAAATTTATTTAGAGTTATTGTTATTTCAATAACTTACTGGTTTGATAATTATTTTCTAGACTAAGAAGAAAAAAAGAAAAATAAGGAAAAAAAAAAAAAAAAGGATAAATCCAAGTAAGTAGCAAAACGTAATGACATCTAATAATTTTAGCTTATTAAAAAACATTAATGCCATTAATTTCTATAAGTCAAATTTATTTAAATCTAATTGCAATAATTAGAAAAAAAAATAAAAACATGAAAATCCAAAAAGGAAAGACTATTAACCCTTTCTCAAGCAGTTAGGGTTTTCAAAAAAATAAAAATAAAAATAAAATAGGTGGGAGAAAATTTGAATTTCATTTTGTTTTAGTTTCTTCCATTTCTGTTTTTTAGTAATAAAAATAAACTCTTCCTTTTCTTTCTTTTTCTCTGTCATTTTTCCATCTTCCTTTCTTTTTCTTCCTTTCCTTTCCCCCTTTCCTTTCTTCCTCTTCTTTCCCTTTCTTTCTTTGCTTTTTTTTTGTCATATTTCTTTTACATTCTCTCTTTCTTCCTCTCTTCTTTTTTTTAACTTGATATACACCTTTTTCATAAAAATAAATTATGAAATTTAAGAATTAATTCTTGCAATTAAACTAATTTTTCACATAAATAAATTCATTTTTTTTTCTTTTCTTTCTTTTTTTCCCTGCAACTTTTTGTTTTTTTGGTAGTCTTGATTTAAGAAATCATTTGAATTAAAAGTTCAATTCTATTTTCTGTAATTTACTTGATTCACTTGAACCAAGGCAAAATTAATGACAAGAAACCAAGATTTAGTTGACTAAATACTATTCTTATAATTAATAATACAGTGGACTATGGATCTTGAATTTAACCTTTTCAGGGAACTGAGTTTGAAAAGTGATTTGTTCAAAATCTGAATTCATTTAACCTAAAAGGAATTATGGAAACAGTTGAGTTTTTCATTTCATTTTACACATTTTTATTTGCTGGGATTGGTACAATATCTGAATTTTGTTCCAAACCTAATTTAAAAATTTCTCTTTTTTTTTAAAATACCAATTTGTATGATAGTTGGGGCATTCAAAAACCAAGGTGCCACTGTATTTTATTAATAGAATTAACAGAAAAAAATATTTTGCATCATTTCAAGTAGTGACTTTTAAATCGACAGAATCAATTCAATAATTTTGATATCTTTTAGGAATTAAAAGTTTATCAAAATACAGACAGTAGATTTATAAAGATCTTATAATGATTATTTAAGCATCAATCACTGACATTATAAGATTTTTTATTCACTTGGCAGTCATTGGCTTTCTAAATATTCAAACACCTGCCGTTTAGTTTGCGTTTTGGTTCAATTTAGAAAGAAAAAGCAAAAATAGGAATGTAACATTTAAGATTTCAATAATATAGAATTGTTGGGGAAAATATACGGATAATGATGACAACAAACATAGGAAATATATCATTTCAAAAAATGCTGATATTCAAACGTTGAAAACCATCCTCAAAATTTAAAATGTTTGGTTAAAAATAAAATATATGGACCAACAAAATATCTAAGTTGATCTTACTCAAGATGAAAAAGAAAATTTTCTAAATTTTTATCTTTTATATCTTAAAAACTAAAAAAGTTTAAATGTCATTTTTTTTTAAATAATGTAATATTCCTAAGGTTGTTGTTGTTTTCATTTTACATATATTTTTTTTCACATTGTTGGTATTTAATTTACACAGTACACAATTGTTATCAAATCAATAAGAACAAATTATTTTTCAAAAGCATTGATGTAAGATTGGAAAAAGGAAAATAAAAATGCGAGTGAACAAAAATGTTGGTTTTCATTTGATACTGAAAAAAACAACAAATTGTTAATTAATCTTTATAAAAAATTATTTTAAGAAATAATTTTGTTCTTTTTTTTCAAGGAAAATAAAATGAAAAAAAATACAGTTTTTCAAAAGTCAAGTTTTCTAAGCCAGACGCACACACAAAGTTTTCTCAATCCTTTTTTTTTCTTTCTCTGAATATAGAGAAAAAAAGAGGGAGAGAAATAAATATATAGATAATACAGAAGTATATACTAACATATATATGCATTTTATTTTTTCTATAATTGACAATAAATATTTTAGAAGATAAATCAATTCGTAATTAGAAATACTCACTCTTTTTAGTTTCTAACAAATATAAAATACAACTTTTTTTCTTTTTTTAATGCAATAATGAAAAACACATAAATAATATATTTTCAGCAATAATAATAATAATTCATGCCAGATATGTGCCTTAAATATGTTTTTGTTATGACCAACAAAAATCAAACCATTAATAAACGAATTCCTCAGTTTGGAAATATCACAAATAACAGATTTTATATCAATACTTTTTGATCAAGATGACACAAAATGGAAAAAAAATATATACATGGTGATCAAAAAGTCCCTGTGCACCTAAAAATATTTACAGTAACATCATTTTGTACACACGCGTTTTTTAAATTGTTTTTTATATATTTATTAAAAATCAGGTGCACACTGTGCACCTGATTTAAAAAAACAATTTAAAACTGATATAAAAACAATTTAAAAAACGTGTGTGTACAAAATGATGTTACTGTAAATATTTTTAGGTGCACAGGGACCTTTTGATCCCCATGTAGAAAGAATTCCTGATGAAACAAAAATGGCTACAAAGTTTGTAGAATTAGTCCTCAAAAACATTACTCTTTTTTTTTTTGGTAAAGATAAAATTAAGAAAAAAAAGCTTTTGCTTAAGAATTTCATTGAAAACATTTTCTTATCATTTTTTTTTAAATTGAATTGGATTTTAAGTTTTTTTTTTTTTAGTTTCCCACTGAAATCAAGGTTTTAGTTCTTAAGATCAAAAATGAAACCTCAAAATATTTCCTTAAGAAAAAAAAATGATTAAAAAGATAATGAGATATGTCTGTATATTTAACTTTTTTTTGGTTCATTTCTAATTTGTTCCTTGATTTATTTTCGCTTATATATATATATATATATATATATATATATATATATATTAGTTTAAGGGTTTCCAAATGTCACCAAGGTCATTAGAGTGAGTTGCTTCAAATATGAGGACAATATGAAAGTAATGACTAGAGAGCTGCGACCAACTTTTATTGAAGAATAATCTTGTTACAAACCTGACTATTTTGTGATTTTAGCATTTCTAGTAATAAATACAGAATTTAAAAAGATTATTGCTAAGTAGTCATGTAACAAGTAGAGATGTGACAAGAATATTCTTTGATAAAAGCATATTGTCACAGCCATAGTAATGAAAGAGTTATGAACAATCTTTTTTTTTAATCAAGTGCTAAAAGCAGGAAAAGAAAGTTAGAAACCCAGTAGGAAATTTACTTCAAAGAAAGGAAAAAAAAAATGTTTTTATTGTTTGAATTTAATCCTTTGGACCCTGAGAAAGCTGATAGCAACCTAGTGAAAAAGGCAATATGACCGATATTTCATCTCTCTATGATTGATTAATTGGTAATTTTACTAATTACGTATTGTCTTTTTTGCTTGTCATTGCTTTTTATGTCAGGGCCCAAAGTTGCATAAAAATTCAATTAATTTTAGAAATTTTCAGACTCTTACCGAGAAATGTTTGAGAAATTTAGAGCTAAAATCAAAAATTTGTTTTTCCCCTGTATTTTTATATATCTTTTAAATGAAAGCAAAGTTATTTATCGTACTTTTTTTCCCCAACTAGATACTGAAAAAAACATTTTTTTTTTTTGTGGGGGAGAATATTTTCTGAAAAAAAAAATTTTCTTTCCTAATTTATAAACTGGAAAATTAATCCAAATTTTTGATTATTTTTTCCTGAAATTTTGATGTTAACCTAAAATAATTCCTAAAAACCTTTTTCCAAGAAAATTATTTGGTTAAATAAAAAATAAAAAATCTTAATATTTACAAGATAGCAAATCAAACTGTCTTGTCTGTGAATATCAATTAGGCTTTTTTTTGGTGGGGGGGTAGGCTTGAGATGAGGGGGGTCATTAACAGCTTCTTTGTACAAGAAAACTTTTTTTTTTTTTACTCAAATAAATAAAAGAAAATAATAGAACTATTGAAAAAAAAATAGTTTCAACATAATACAAAAATTAGAAGAAAAAAGAAGAAAAGGAAGGCAAAAGCACTGTGATGTCACATCTGACGTTACAAAGTTCTACACTTTTGGTCTTAGCAAAAGCACCTCTAATAAAAGTTTTGGAGAAGAAGATTATTTCTGTGGTCTGTGAAGAAATATTTTCAAAAATTTTATTGGGCTTTTCATTTTTCATTCTTTTGCTATTTTTCAATGAAACATGTAGATGCAATTATTTCAAATATTGGGCTTTTCATTTTTCATTCTTTTGCTATTTTTCAATGAAACAGGTAGATGCAATTATTTCAAATATTGTCTATAGATATTAAGTTAAGGGATTATATTTGTTTTAATTAGAACAAAAATGATGTTTAGAGCTGATAGGAAGAAGAAGAAACATTGGTCAAAGTATTGAAATATCTGATTACTTAAAACAATAAACTAAACATATCTTTGAATAACTTTGAAATTAAAATAATCTTTAAATTAGATTCCATGTTTTAAGTAATAAGATCGAAATTTTGAGGAGTAGAAAAAAAAATTTACAAAACAAGTATAAAAATTATAATGAAAGACTCATTTTATTTAATTGAACCATATTTATTTTAACGAGTTCTGTCTGTTTGCATCAAATTTCCACTCAACAAACCAATAAAACAAGATTTGTTTTTTTGGTAGATTTGTTTCTTTTCTTCCTTTTTTTTAAATTTTTCAAATTGGTATTCTTTTAAATTGTATCTTTTTGTGGAAGAGACATTTACTTGAAAGCATCAAATAAAAAGATCATTATATATACTTGGTGAGCAGCACCAACCACGTTTGGCACAAGGCCATTTTCTTAAGGTGAATGCAATGGTTTTGACTGGGATACCACGATTCTAGAGCCCGAGTTTTTACCAATATTCCACCTTCGCTGCCCAATCAAATAAAAACATTAGAAATAACATTTGGATAACTTGTTTTAATTATAATAAAGATGGCTATAGTCATTATTATTATTATTATTATTATTATTGTTATATTAATTATCAGAGCCTACTTTGGCACGAATAATCCCACAGAAGTGCATTAAATATTAAAATCATTTAAAAAATTTTTTTTTTTCAAATTCTAAAAACTGATTTCTTGTAAATATGACTTTTTTTGTTATTTGGCACAAGGCATACAGACTTGAGTGACTAGCTTATGAGAGGTTGAACTTTTTTTTTTTTTTTAAAGCTAGTATCAATGAGAGGAATAAAAAAAAAGTTAATAAAACAACAACAAAAAAAAAGAAATGATGCTCATATGCTGTGAAAAGAAGAAAATGAAATAAGAAAAAAGAAAAAGAAGAAAAAAAGAAAGAATTATAAGTTAGAAACTTCAATTTCATAATTAGTGTTAATTGAATCATTAAAAAAACTTCAAGAATTTGATTGTAGTTCTTGAATTCTTTTTGGTCTATGAATGCCTTTTTTACTATTTTTTTTTTTTATTGCTGGTTGAAAGAAAGAATAGGGACAAGAGAGAAGACAAATATTTTGTTTTTTATATATGAAAAGAAGCTGTTTGAAAAGTAACTTTTTGAAACTTCAGAAGACTGGAAAATATTAGGTCCTCTTGACAGTCAATCTATTAAGCACTTCAAAATGATTAGATTTTTAAAATTAAAACAATTGTTCAAATTATTCTTTTTCAGACAAACACACACATATATATATATGTGTGTGTGGTATTGTGTGTGTGGGTTTTGTGTGTATGCTTGTGTGTAGGGCTATGACAATATGCTTTTATGAAAAAATATTCTACCCATTATTTCACTATTTTGTAGTCTTACCATTTCATTTAATTCTGGAATCATTTGTAAGGCTGGGACCAAATGCTTTTATTAAGAAATATTTTTGTCACAGCTTTAATAACTAAGGATTTGACAATATTCTTAATTAAAAAGCATTTTTTTCATAGCTCTAGTGATAAGACACACAAATCTGATCAGTGTTTAGTAGAAATCTACTCTATATTTCTTTAAAATCTATTTTAAATCTAAAAATAAGATTCATATATTTTAAAAAAAAAAACAACAACAAATTATTGAAATATTTTAGGGAGTTTTTGAGATAGTTCTTGAAATTTTAGCATTAACAAGATTGTTTGGACTTTTTATTCTTAGTTGCATTGTGATATAGATATATTAGGTTGATGTCTTTTCAAGCCTTCAAGGTATTGATCGATTATTATTACTCCGTCTTAGCCATAGTAATGAACCAACCCTAAGTGGATTGAATTAAATAAATGTTTTAGTTGATAATTTTATTAAGGTTTGTTATGATTTACAAGATTGACAAGTGATAGCCCTGGGAGGAACATCAGTCAAAATGTGTATGCTTTTCAACAAAAATCCAAATGATTTAATCAATAATCTGACAATTATTATCATTTATTAAAAGAGAGTATACATTTAGAATGTTTTGGATGTTAGTGGGTTAACACTTTACTTTTAACAGCTATTAACAAATAAATACATTAGTCAAAAGCCATAGTTAAATATATCAGGGACACAATGTTCCAGAAGACATTGCTACATCGGGTTAATGACATTTCATCACCCAACCATCAATCATGGATATGTAATCCCTAGACATTTAATCACATAGTATTTTCATCACGTCAACACTTTAGAAACAGGCACAGAGACATTTAATCATAATTTCAAGTACCCTCAACAATGTTTGGGATTATTTTTACAAGATTAAAATCATTGGGTTTTGATGTTTTAACATTTTTTTTCTGGAGAGTGTGATTAAATGTCTTCCGTTCTGGTGGTAAGGTGTCTTAGTGATGGAAAAGTAACGTGATTAAATGTGTAGTGATTACTAGGGGTGTGACAATATTCTTATTTTTAAAGAATATGCATGTCAGAACTTCTAGTTATTAAGGCTGTGACAAGAATATTTTTAATAAAACTGTGTTGTCACAGCCCTACTAAGAATTAAAACAAATATAAAATAGTCAAATCTGCGACAAGAATAATCTTTAATAAAAGTATATTATCACAGCCCTAGTGATTACATGTCTGTGGTTAATTGTTGAGTGAATAAATGTTCAATGATTAAATGTCTGTAAATCATCTAAACTAGCAATCAGCTTATCTCTATAACCCTTGAATTAAAGTTTGATTTTAAAATTATATTCTAGTTGGCCATGTGGGATGGCACAAAAAATCTCACAGCCAGTTTCCTCCATGTCTTGAGGTGAAATAAAAATAATGGTGAATATAGAAAAAGAAAAATCTCTTTGTCTGGAACATTTCTTCTCCAACTCAAAAAAATGAGCTAACAAAATTAACTTCATCTAAATAATAGTAATAATAATGAAAAAACCTTTATGTAACCTTTGGATCCTGACTTAGCAAAATGACCAGCCAGTCACTCAGAGTCATTTTATAAGAGGACCATATTAGTGCCAATATATCAGTGTGTCTTCTTTTGTCTTATATCGCTAAGGCCAATATATCAGCCCTTTAGGATTCAAAGGATTAAATCCTTTTCTTATTTAATCAAGTAAAAAGAAAACAGTTTATTTGAATAGATTTAATTGTATTAAAAACTCAGACCATTAACAATCAAATGAAAATGAAATCAAAAATAAAGATATTTAATGTGTAAAAATCTTTATTTTTGAATAAGAAACTTTAGAGCTCGTATCATGTTTTTTTTGTCTGATTTCATTAAAAAACATAATTCTTCCAGATTTACTTTTAACATTTTACAAATGCCAATTGAAAACAAGTGCAATAGAGAAAAAGGAAGAAATGACAAAGTTTAAAAATTTTTCTTCTTCCTTTTTAGGATCAAAAAATTTTAAAATAAAGTTAAACCCCTTTTAATCAACTACAGTTCTAACAAGATTTGTTGTTAGTTCTTTTTTTTTTAGTTTTCAAAATTACAAATTAATCTTGCAGTTTTATGTGCAAAATAAAGGACATTAACAAAAATACTTTAAAAATTCATTTTTTTTTCCAAATTTGTTTTTAGGGTAAAAAAAAAAAGGAATTTTTTGTATTGATATTGCCCCAGCCTCCTCTGAAACAAACCAGTTGCACACATAATGATTGGCTGAAAAAAAATGGCCACAACAACCAAATAATCAACCAATATCATTTCTAGAAAGGTGCTTGATCTTAAGATGCCAAAATATGAACGTACATAATATACATATACTTATTTCATAAATAAATATATATATATATACATATATGTATATGCATGTATATATATGTATATACATGTATTTATATATCTATATTATAAATATATATACATGTACACATATAAATATATTAATGCATATGTGTATCATAAATGTATATATATTTAAACATATACATATATATGTATTAATCGATTTATATCATATTTACATACACATATGCATTTGTGTGTGTATATATATATATATATATATAATATGCATACTGATATATACATTGATATATATTTATATAATTTGCATACATATACATATTTCTTAATATATATATATATATATATATATGAGAGAGAGAGAGAATCAGATTGAAAACTCACAAGGCTTGCAGATGATACAAAACTTTGTATTTTTCCTCTGAGTATCCCTATTGTCAACAACAAGAAAAACAGTTCAAAAATGACCAGTGAAGAATATTTTACAAAGGGAATGGGATTTTATTTTGAACATATATTTTTGAACCAACTGTTTAAATTTTGGTAATTATATCTGTGTGTGTGTGTGTGTGTGTGTGTGTACGTATGACTACGCATATATTTATGTTGGCAGCCGGCAAAAATATTTCAACAACAATTATATAACTTGACACACTTTGGAAAAAAAAAAAAGAAAAAAAAAAGGATTGCCAGTTTTAGAACCTTAAAAAAAATGAATGAAGGTTTGACCCAAAAGGCAAATTTTCAGTTTTCTGGTTAGGATTTTGTCTGGTCAAAAGAAAATAAGAGGAAACTACTCACTAAATTGGTCTAAAAAATATACATAGTACGATCATACAATAAGCTTGGCATTTTAGTGGAATTTTGCTTTTTTTTATTTAAATATTTTTTATATACGGTTTTTGTAAAAAAATCTTTTTTTTAAATTAATTTTTTACTGAGATTTTTTTTAAAACTCAGAACAATCATATTGATATTGACATCCATTTTTTATCAATATATTTTTCATTTTTATCTTATATACATACATATATATACATAAATTATATATATCACTTTTTTTCTAACAACTATTTGTAGACATTCACTACACAATTTGTTTTAAATAACTTTTTTTTTTAAAACATGTCATTTTTTTCTTTCTTTTTTGTTTTTAACTCAAAGTTTTTTTTTTTCAAAGAACATTAGTTTCTACAATAGACAATATCTGCCTCATTAAATATACAATATTTGCCTCATTAACAACAAGACCAAATCTCTTGTAGTCGTTGTTTACCTCTTCCCTTAATAATTACAAAGAAAAATAAAATACAAAATAAACTAAAAACCAGAGAAGAGAAAGAAATAATTGTAGTAAAAAAAAAAACAAAAAAAAAAAAGAATTTGAATAAAAAGAAAAATATTTTTTACTTTAAATGACTGTCCAAAAAAAAATTCAATAAATAATAATAAATCAATGAAAATGTAAAATTAATGATTGGAATAACTTCAAAAAATATTTCTCTTTGATAAGAAAGCTAAATTATCTCAAAAACAAACATTTTCTTATAATTTCAAATCCATTTAAAAGTTGATGTTTAATTAATAACATTTAACTGAAACTTGATTGAATACTAGATAATCATGAAAACATATACAGACAAAAGCAAGAAATAAATGTAAGAACAAGAAACAAAGAAATAGTAGCAAAATAATTGATTTCAATGCAGAAAGAAATAATTGAAATATTAAATGAAAAATAATTCCCATGAAACACCCATCAAGATTCAAATGTGTATGTATGTTGAATGGGAAATAAAAGTTCAACAATAAGACCATTGAGTTGTCAGAATTAGTACAAGTATGTCATTTAGAAGAAATATATCATTTTCATAAATTTTTGTTAAATACTTTGGAGCCCCAAAAGAGGAATAAGAATTATGTAAGTGTAAAGGTGGGGACACAAGGACAGGGTTGCATAAGAGATCTTTCTTCTTTTACAAAACTTAAACATAGAAGATGTTTTAATTCTAGTTTGGGGGGTTTGTTTTTTACTCTTTATTCTTTTGTCATCACTAAGTTCAATGATAAGAACAGCTATTGAATTAAAGACTTATGACATTTTTGCATACAAAAAAGTGGATGACTTCTACACAGTTTTTCTTTAATTAAACAGTAAGCACTATTTAATCCATAACTGGAGGGAATGTGGGGGATTCATAATTTCCCAAGGATATTTGTCTAATTATGAATGTAAATAAAACGAAAAGGATTCAAACGCACCTATTGCGATTTTGAAGTCTGACTGCCTATCCACTATCCCAAGTGTATTTATCCACCTTTTAGTCAAATTTCATTAGTGAAACCTTAATGTCACAAATGCTTTAAGATAAAAATAAGACTTATCTTTTCATTATAATATTATATCATTTTTTCTACAGTTTGTTTTTCTATTAAATTTTGCTACCAGAGCTTAAATAGATCAGTATAAGAGTTTTTCATATCACATGAATAGAATCCTTTCTCTGAAGATTTCTGTTTATTAATACTTAATTAAAAAAAAACGATGTAAATGTCATTAGAAATAATAATTAAATTTAGTTATTGATAATTCTCATCAAAATCTATGACATAAGAAAAACATTTCTTGTTCCAATTATTATTTCTTACAAATGATTGGTACAACTACAACTTGACTGATTCAGTTTGATAACATTTTTCTGTGATGATACAAATCACTAAAAGATCACTTATACAAGATGCCTTATAAACTTGGTTTGTTATTTTCGTAATCTAAGCAAACTAATATTTAATAAAGTTGTGGTTAGTTTTTCTTTTTATCTATTTTTGTTATCAATATTAAAAAAAAAATAAATTACACATTTACTAACTTTTACATTAAATAATGAAGAAGAAAAAAATGAAAAGCATATCAAGTTAATTAAAAAGATTATTAGGTTTCTTTCTTTCTGATATTCTTATGGTAATTTAAGGCTAAAATCATCTTTTTGGGGAAAGGGGAGGGAGAGGGGAAAAAGCTATAAGAATGCTTGTAAATTATGCATCAAACAATTCATACCTTCTCCAGGGATATCAACTAAACTGACCAACTGGGATCTGAGCTCATCCATTAGGCTACTATCATGTCAGAGATTTTAATTTCTTTAAAAAGATAGCTTATTGGATATAACGGCTCATCAATCCTTGTTGAGTCATTCTATTAAGATGGATACAGAAGAAGAATGGAGAATAGATTTTGAAACTTTGATTTGTATTATTTAGAATATGTTAACCCTTTAGTTTTTATATTGTTATAAATACAATAGTTAAGACAAATGTCCTTTACTGCCCACTTTCAATGTGGTCTATATAACAATAATTCTAATATATTGCACAAACTATAAATGATAAAACCCTAATTCAAATTAAAAGGCCTTTATCATCATCATCATCATCATCATCAACTGTTACACCCAGAGGTGCATTAGGCAGCAACAAAGTCTCTCCTCCCGTGCCTATCCTGAGCCAGCCTAGTAAGTTTGCTCCATGAATGCTGCATAGTTTAAAAAGGACTTCAGGATAAGTTGAAATGAGAATTTAGAATTTAAAAAGTTATTTATGAATGCATGTAAAGAAGATGAAATAAAGAGCTCAAAATGAGGTTTAAAATTATAAATATTAAACAATTCCATTAGAAATTTAAATTATCATAATAAATAAAATAAAATGATAGAAGGGTTAAAAACTAATATTAGCCTACTACTTTAATAGAGTTTTATCAATAAAAGAATGTTAAAATGCAGTTAAGTGAAATTTTATTAACACTTTTTTAAACTATAAATAAAACTTTAATTTCCTTATTTCCACAATGTATGATAGAAAAATTTTTGTAAACCAAAAAACAAGAATATTATTAATAGCGACACATTCGAATATACTTTTGTCAGAGCATATAAAATATATTTAAAAAATAATGCCCTGATGAAAGTGTATCTGAAGCACATTATTAATATTCTTGTTTTTTGTTTTTGAATTTTTTTTATCATTATACATATCTCATAGAAAAATGAGTTAAAGATTAGAACTAAAAGATAACTTTAGAATTCTTTAAATATCAATCTTAAAAATAAATTCAAACTACTGAAAAAATCTGAGATAATATGTGAAATACTTAGGATTAAATTTTTATATAATGATATTCTGGAAAATTCAATAATTGAACAAAAATGTTAGTTAAAAATTGTATTTATTTGATGAATAAACCAAGATTTAATGAACAACAAGAAAAACTATAGAAAATGGCAAGAATTCAGTTTGGTAATAAAACTGCATTAGGTTTGGACTTAATGATCTATTTGTGATATTTGATTCAAGATTTGCTAATCTTGAAAAATGTTCTTTTGAAATTCTGGTATGAACTTTTAAATAATTCTCATATGAATTAATGTTATCTTTTAGAGAGGGGAGAGAGTGAGAGGGAGAGAGAGGGAGAGAGAGAGAGGACGAAGATTAATATTGACTAGAATAATTGATAGCATTAGAAAAAAAAAAAAAAGACTTATTTTGGCAAATTCTAGTTGAGGTTTTGACTTTTAATATTCTGTATTTTGTATTAATTGCCAAAATACTAATAAGATGTTTGGAAAGATATTTTAAGTAAGCACCAAATTAGCTGTATATCAAGCGGAGTCTGCGTCACGACACGGCACAAAACAAAATAACTATTTGCATTTGAAGCCTCAACTCTACACATTCCATGGACATAAATATCAAAATGCAGGATGATAAAGATTTATATTTTTTCAAAAATAAAGGAGCACCTTTGAAGCATCTAGAGAGAGAGGAGAGACAGAGAGAGGAAGAAACAGACAGGTACAAAATGATTGAAGTAAGGAGGAACTTAAGATAAAAAGCCTTGAAATATCAGAACTTTTCTATATTTTTAAACATAACTAACCATCTAAAATACAAGAAACTTGATGCCATACATTTATGCCATTTGGCAAGCTCAACTTCAACATTTGGAATTTTATTTGCTTTTAAACAAGTTGTTTTTTAAATTAAAAACTCAAACTGATTTAAAAAAACGTAATTTACAAGAAATAGGTTGTAGGTAAGGTCAAAGGTTTTATTATAGTAGATAAAGTATTTTAATGAAGTAATTTGCAAATAATTTTTTGAATAGTGTTCAGGAAAAAAAGATTTAATTTCAGGCTAAAAAAAGCATAAATTAACATCAAACAGTACACACAGGAAAATGCAATGAATATATTGAATAGAATTATGAACAAGATATAGATACAGGTCATCATTTTGTCATAGTTGACATTGAACTCCCCATTCCCGCCACAACCTCTGATTAAAAAAGAGAACACTTGACAAGTGGTACCTGACGGTTAGAGATTTAAGGAAAAAAGAATTAAAATAATAATAATTATAAATTATTCATAATGCTTATTATAAGAACTAAATTTTTTTTTAATCACTATATGGCATATAAAAAAAATAAACAAAAAACAGGGTCTTTAAGATAATTTAAGTTTCAATTGGAAAATATTTGAGGCCAAGAATTTTTAAAAAATGATTTAAATGTGTATTGTCAAATTATTTTTTAAATGCTATCTCCATTATATAGATACATACGAAGGTAGTAATACAGTATATATAGATGTGGCAAAAACCTATTCAACTGGATGTTAATTATGATAATGAAATAAGTGTGAATAAATACAGAACCTGTTGGTATTTGAAAGAGTCAAATATATTTGATAAAAGGAATTAAATTAATTTTTGTATCGCTTGTTTTCCTTTGTTATAGGTGTGTCTTAATACACTGGAGTTTGTAGTCCTCTAGAAAATCACAAAGCAAATTGTGAAAACTGCTATGAGAAAATTTAGTTTGAAATTTTGGAATCATCAGTAATTGTTGCTGTTAAGACATGATTTTTTTTAAACTACTTAATTGTTATACGAAACAGAATTTTTAATAATTAAAATATATTTTCTTCATTCTTTTTTAATTAATTTTTTTATTTATAATTTCTTAAAATAAATTGACTGTCCTTTTCATAAAAAATGATTAATTATTCCCTAAAATAGAAACCTCAAACATTTTCTAGTTTTAGTTAAAAGCTAAATTATTATTATTTAATAACTTATGTTGGTAGCTGCAGCTACATTCAATCCTTGAAATATTTTTCAACTGCATTTAATTTTTTTTCTTTAAGATCATTTTGTCTTTTTCAAATACACTTATTAAAACCATTTCTTTTTAAGATAGCATTTTCATTTCCCTGATTATACAATGTGCCATAGTTTTTTCAAAGGTTTTTTTTTTTATTTATTTATTTATTTATTTATTTTTTTATTGAAGAACAGTTTATTGCTGTTAGCAACCAACACCAAACAGGGAAACAAATTAGGATTATTTCTATCCATGCCAATCAAAAAAAAAAAGAAAAGAAAAAGGAAACAGTGAAAAAAAAGTATTGAAACCAAACCAAACAAACAAAATTTAATTCAAATACAAACAGTTTTAGTTAAAAACTCAATAAAGAAATATTTTTGTTCTTTGCTTTAAAACTTTGAACCCTGAAAAGATGACATGGCCGATAGATATTTCGGCTGACAATGATATATCAATTGATAATTTTGCTAATTATGTATCATCTTTTTTGCTAGTTATCGCTTTTTACATCAGGGTGCAAAGGATTAATAATCAGAAAATGAAAATTGTTAGAAAAATAAGCTTTACTGTCATCACCATGACCATTGTTGTCATCCTATTTACCTTGAGATGAATTTGGGATTGAAAGCCAAACAACATATTTGGTAAATATCTGGTTGATTCCAGTCTTCTTTTTAAGGACTTAATTTTGTTTTATTTTTACAACTCAAGTCTTAATGAAAATAATGAAAGGAATCAAAAGAAAATTAGATTAAACCCTTAAAATTGTGTTTTGTTTGAATTTCAATTGTAATGTTAAGCATTTTTGTTTTCAAGAGAAACAGTCCTTAAAGGCCAAACATTTGGCTTGGGCATTTATTTGCAACCAACCTAAAAGGCTTTTATAAAAATGACTGTTCTATTCTAGGAAACATTTTTTCAGTGTCAAGATACAAAGGAGGGAGTTTGAAAAGTTTGAAATTAAATTTGGCTATTTTTTTTTAAGCCAATATACTTTTGCATTGCTGGATTTTCAAGTTTGCATACGAGGAGATAAGGGTGGGGGCTGGGCTGGATTGGGCTGGGGTAAGGTCGGGTCGGTGGGGAAAAGATCTTGTTGGGTTTTCTGAGATGTCAACCAACTGTTCGTTTCTTTTTTTTTTTTTTTAAATAAAAATTGAAACAATATCTCTCATCACACAAGCTGAAACAAACAGAAAAATGTTTTTTCTACTTTCAAAAATTGTTTTTTTTTATAAACACAGAAAGAGAGAGAAAGAGAGTAAGAGAGAGATAGGGAAAGAAGGTTTAGAGAGAATGAAGATAACAGTGAGATAAGAGAACTGAGAAAAACAATGCAGAAAAAGAAATATAAGTAATAAACGAGAAAAGTAGAGAGAATCAGGATAGGATTTTGTGAGAAAAATGAAGAAGCAATGAGAGATATAGATATATTGAGAGAGAGAAAGAGAGAGAGAGAAAACACAACAAAGCAAATAAAAAAAAAACTTGTGAGAAGAACAGAATAAAAAGGTGAGAAAGATAGAAACTGGAAGAGAAAAAAAGAGATGTAAAAAATAATTATTTTGAAAACACAAACAAAAAGATGAAAAAAAAAATGAAAAAAACAAAACAAAAAAAAGATGCAAAAATTGAAAAAAAAAAAAAACAGACAAAAAAGTGAAAAAAATAAAATAAAAAATAAAAATTATGAAATATACTTTTATTGCTTTTAGAGAAAAGGTAAACAGACTAAAAGTTACCAAGATTATTGGCCAAACAAGGCCACACAGAAAAAAGCTGTTTTTTTTTCTTTCTTTCTTTTTTCTTAAATGGGGGGGGGGTTCTTTAAACAAACAAATAAAAAAACAACAACAAACAACACT
>JAUZSX010178769.1:0-14289 GCA_034780655.1 Idiosepius hallami
AATAATTTTTAAAAGGCTTGAATGATGCAGATTTCGTTATTATATTTTTTATTTGTTATATTTCGGGGAAAAATATAATAACGCATCATTCAAGCCTTTTAAAAATTATTTATTTATTATATATTATATGATGCTTCAGAAGAACTATAATTTATATATATATATATATATATATATATATATATATTCAACCTGTTTTCTCAGCAACATTTTCATATATAAACATTCAGCTTTTAAATTTTGTCATTTTAAATTTTGCTTTAATTTCACCAAATTATATAAAAATCTCCCGCTGATAATGCTGAAAGGGTGAAATGTGCATCCGGGATAAATATGTATTTGTATATGTATATATAGTTGAAGGCTTCACTATGTGGGGGGGGGGCACTTGCCTTTTTTAGGGGGCCGGGGCCGCTAAAGTGGCTAAGCATGGCACTGCAGGTTGGTCAAATTCTTAGGAAAGTAGAAAGAGAAATTCAATTTTCAGTTAAAAGAAACGTTTTTAGTCTTTTTTCTTTTGTTTTTATTTAGATTTAAAATTACATGATTGACTTTTATTCAAGTGACATCTTCAGTTTAACTGAATAATAAATGAATATTTTGCTTGAGTGAAGAACAGGGGTATAAAATGAATAAAACATGCTCAAATAGAATATAAAAATATGATTAAAAAGAAGAGAGAGAGACAGAGTGACTGAGAGAGAGAGAGTGAAGAAGAGTGCTCTATTTGAAAATCCGTAGCACATCAAATACATTAATTGATGCTGTTATAAGCTGAACAAAGTTTGTAAAAAGCCATCACAAGGGAAACGAAGGAGGAGGACAAGGAAGAATGGGAAGAAATCAAATGAAAAGAAAAAAAAAACAGTAGGAAATCTGCTATGAACTGGGAATAAATTACATTCACTTAAAAGCAGTACATGTATGTATTTCAAGTGTCTACATTTGTTTATATAGGAAGGTTGCTTTCTTTTTTTCTTTTAAGATTTGTATGTGTGTATATATGAAGGTATTTTTGCTGCCGTTATTGTTGTGAAGCATGCAGTGCAGTAAGTGCTTTTGAATAAATGCGATGTGTATAAGTTAATATTTAATGGATTGCATATATTACCATTTTTATAGGGAAGTAATGATATGAATGAATATTTTATACCACTATTTAAGTGTGTGTGTGTGTGTGTGTGGTTATGATACAAGAAAAAGAGAAATATAACCCAAAAATATTATGGAAGAAGGCTGTTTTTTGTTTTTATTTTAAGAATTAAAAAAAAAAATCACAGAAATTAAAAAATTAATTCATTAAAAAATAAATTGATAAATCAATTATAATATCTATATAGATAAAAAAAAAAACATTAATGTAAAATAAAAAAAGAAAAAATTTAAAAACTATAAATAAATAAAAAAAACAAATTAAATTAAATAAATCATTATTAAATATAATAAAGAAAAATTAAATATAAATAAATAAAAATGAATATTAAAAAGTAAATGCAATTTAAAAAAAAAATAAATGAATTTAAAATAGATAAATGAAAATATAATTAAATTCAACTCCCTTAAAAAAAAAAAAAAAAAAAATCACTATATTCAAAAAAAACTTATGATGAAAAAAAAATTAGCGAGAAAAAATTTTTTTTACAAGAACAATTAACCACATTTGTTTGGTTGAATTGATTTTAAATTTAAGTTAGTTTCATTGGTATAATAATAGAAGACTTTTAGATCTGAAAAAGAAATTAAATTCAAAAAGTCTTTATTTTCTTAAAAGGTGCATTAAAATCCAAGTGAATTTTGCTGTTAACATCAGCTTAAAAACATCAACTAAAAACAAAGATTATAGAAAAGCAATTTGCGTACTTGCATTAATATACATCTAATCTATACTCTAAGGGAAATGAGTGCTAAATATCAAGAGATATATTAAGAGTATATGGCATTAAATTTGGAACAACATTGAGAGACAGACCTGTGGGTCTCTTAAGACCATCTGTCTAGGGGAATGACAGTCAGATATAAAACCTGAACTCCAGAAATCTTGCTTTGCCTGTCACCGATTAATGTCTAAAGGGAAAGAGCGTTTTGTATGTGTCGTACAAGTATACAACATGTTAATTGTCTGTACAGACAACTCTTACATTTTAGTCAAACCCTGATGACATGACCAAAATGTAAGGGTTTTCTATACATATAATTTATGTCTTGTGTACACAAACATACACACACAATATATATATATATATATATATATATATATATATATTAATCTGTAGAGTAAGATTGCATATATTTATAGTTATAGTGATCAATATCAGTGATAGAGCGTGTATATTAGTTAAGCGTAGACATGGAGTCAACAGCCTTCAATGACTGTGTGTTTCTCGCCTGCGTTGTCATCTGACACTCGCTGAAGGCTGTTGACTCTGTGTCTACACTTAACTTATATATTACATATGCACAAAGCGGTAAGATGATGATAACAAACTACATTTTGACATCTATACATATATGATACAATATTTACATAGACTGGGGATTACCCAATCATAGAAATTCAAATAAGTGCACAAACCTATTTATTGCTTTTTTTTTTCTCTCCACATTTCCATAAAATCATGTCAAAGCATACATTTATACGGGCATATGACAGTAGTATATTTATGCATGCACACAACACAACACAACAGTTGGCAACCAGGAGACACCACTCTGCATATGTTGATGTGTACGTAGATTCGTGAATGCGTGAGTGTGTGCGATCGATCGATCACATATCGTCATTTCGGATCAATGTTCATCTGTCAAACGTTTGTCAGATGAAAAAGAGTAAAGAGTATTTGTTATGCTTATCAATACTAAAGTCGGCAGCATGGGGAAGGAAGGAAAGAAGCAATCAATCAAAAGGCAAAAATCAAAAAGCTTTCTAGCTTTCTGCAATTTCGGACTTCCTTAACAAGACAGGAAAAAAAGAAGCAATCTTAGTTGACAGACTTCTAGGCTGATGTTACATCAAAGCTTATATATACATATATATATAAGGCTATCGGTCTTATGACCATGCAGGCGAGAAACTGACAGTTACTGAAGGCCATTGACTGTGTCTACGCTTACCTACTATATACGCTCTATCACTGGTATTGAGTACTAACTATTAATATAAGCAATCTCACTCTACAGATTAATGTGTGTATATGTGTATGTATATACATTTGTGTGTGTGTGTGCGCGTGTGTGTGTGTGTGTGTGTGTGAGAGGATTGAATATACATGCATGCATAAATGTTCATTTTTATTTACTTTCATGTTGTTTGGTTGGTGACACCTAATGAGTGCTTAACTCATGATCATGGAACCAATATAAAAATGAAATAACACAATAGCAATGCTGGGTATCCTTGCCAGTAAACTAAATTGAAATGGAAATCCCGAACCTTGGCTACAAAATACAAACCTTAAGAAAAAAAATAAGCTTTGCATCGTTTGATTTAGCGATAAAAAGATCTTAACAAGTTAACCAATATAGAAAACCAATTAAACTTTGCTAAGTTAAATAAAAACAAAAAAAGTCTATAAACAAATGGTTATCAAAGGTAAAGTCAAAAGGATCAGCTTAAAGGGTAGGCAATCATATGACAAATATCAAAGTTATCTTTTTTCCACCTTTCTGCTTAAATCTTTCCTTTAGAATGAGAGACAAAACCTCCCCCGGCTATATATATATATATATATAATATTTACTTGGTGAACATCAAACCAAGTTTGGCACAAGGCCATTTTTATGTGCTCTTACCCAGGCTTTTTACATTTGGTGTTAACCATCACATAGATGAGCTGCTCTCCCGAGTTAACGAGCCCCATCTGCTTGAGGCAGCTAAAGGTTAATGCAATGGTTTTGACTTGGATTTAAACTCGCATACTACGATTCCAGAGCCCGAGCTTTTAACAATGCTCCACTGTCGCTGCCCAAATATATATATGTCACTGATATTGATAAGCAATCTTATTTTGCAGATTATATATATACATATATAGATATATATACATACATATATTCATATTTATAAACAGAAATATATATAATTAAATATTTAGCATACAAATATGTACATATATGTAAACTACATACTAATACATACATATGGGCATATATATACGAATATATACATGGAGTTTGGGCGTAACAATATAACAGTAAAAAACAATTAAAAATTGCATACAAATTCAATTTTCATGCAATTTTTATTTTTTAATTGCTTGATTTGTTTCAGGTCATATCAATCTTTTTAGGTCATTATATGCCAAGAAGAGTCATTTTTTGATAACATTTTTTTTTGTCCACACAGAGTTTATGAATAGCACAATATGCACTATCTAATCGCTAGCTGGAGGGAATATGGAGATTCATACGTTTTCTGTGGGTATTAGTCTAATCCTGAATGCAAATGGAACGACTGGGATTCGAACTTGTGTATTACAATTCCAAATCCTGACTGCCTACCCACAGTCCTAAGTGGAGTTTCCCTGCAAATTTTAATTGTTCTGAAAGTGTTTGCGAACTTTTGGGACGCCCTAATACATACACATATGTAAATGTCAACCTTGTATTTGAATAGAATTACTTCCCGGAAAGGAGTTGGAGAAAAAGAAAAAATAAAATAAATGAAATCATCCTTGTTGTCAGATTTGACATCCAAGTTGATTATTTAATCCAACCAATTATTCAAACGCTATGACTAAAAAAATTCTTAGGAGAAATAAGAAAAAAAAAAACAAAACAAAAAAAACAGAGAATGAAAGCATATTTAAGAGAGAGAGAGAGGGGGGTTGTAAAAAGAAAATCTATCAACTATAGAAAAGTTAAAAGTAAATATAAATAAATATTTGAAATTGAATTTTCAATTCAAATTAGAAAATAAAAAGCAAAGTTGAAAGATGAAAATTAATCTGAGAGAGAGAGAGAGAGAGAAAGAGAGAGAGAGAGAGACAGGCAGAGAGAAAGAGAAGGATTTTATAGAGAGAGTGAAATAGATTGTAGTAATTAATAGCCAGAAAGAAAGAGAGAGAAGGATATGCTGGTCAAAGAAAAGCAATGGGAACCAAGAAAAAAAGAAAAAAGATCTAGACATACACACACATCTTTGTGTTTTTTTGTTTTGTTTTCTTTTGGGTGTTTTTTAATCCTTTGGGCCCTAAGTGGCCGATATATCAGCCCTGAAAACATAATGTATCAGAAGACACACCAATTTTTTTGGCTTTAATATGCTCCTAATGACTGAGTGACTACTTGGTCATTTTGATAAGTTGGTGTTCAAAGGGTTAAAAACATTTTTTTTTACAACAAAAACAAATGCAGGGTGGCAGCCAACCACTTGTATGGAAACCCAGGGTCGAAGTCAAAATATACATAAATAACTGCTTTATCTGTAAATATTGAGCACTCTACTTTGCAATATAGCAAACATACTGCAGTCCACTTCCGTAAATTTGGACATACGTTGTTAATAGAGATCAATTCACTGTTACCCTTCACCTAGATGAGCTGCTCTACCAAGTTAACGAGCCCCATCTGCCGGCGGCAGCTAAAGATAAATGTAATGGTTTTGACTGAGATTTGAACTCGTGTAATACAATCTCAGAGCCCGAACTTCGACCAATGCTCCACTGTTGCTGCCTATTGAAATATTGAAAATATGTGAGTGTGAGTAGATTCACTTCCATATGTTCCTCACAGTTGAGGGCAGGAAATGAAATGATGTTAAAGTAAATGAAAACAAATTCTCTCTTTCACAAGATCTAAATATCTTGCCCCCCCTATACACACCAGTGGCCCTCCAGCCTAAACCCTGGCAAATAAGCCTCAATTTAAATATTAGAAAGAAATTACACAGGCCAAATAGCCATAAACCATTCAATACAAAGATAAAAACAAACAGCCAGCCTAACACCCTACCCTACAGATGGAAGATGAAGGAAGGGTCATGATCCAAACCCTCTCCAAGTTTCTCCCCCCCCTCTCTTGTGCTTCAAGTCAAGACTATCTACAGGAAGAGAACTGTATCAGTTTACTAGACATAGAAGGCAGCCATTTTTAGAAAATGAACCTTGCCTTCTATCTCCCTTCTTGCTTTTCATCAGACACTATTGACAAATTGGGTTTTTTTTTTTTTTTTTTTTTTTTTTTTTTTTTTTTTTTTAAATATTGAATTTTTATTTTTTTTCTTAAAAGAAAAATGAATAAGTAAATAAAAATAAAATAAAAGATGAAGCTGACTTTTTTTGTGGAGTTAAAAATTGTCAGTTTTTTTTTTTTTTTTTTTTTTTTAAACCCTTTTAAACCCTAAAGAACAAATATACAGACCCTGGTGACTTAAGGCAAAAGAAGACACACACACACACACAATGATACTTCAACCTCCACCTTTGGACCCTGACAAATTACCAAGTAGTTACTCAGAACCATTCTATCAAAAAAATATGTTAGGGTCGAGGTGTCAGTGTATCTTTGGTTACTAAGGCTTATATATATATATAAGGCCCCTAGGATCCAAAGGATAAATGCTAACATATAAAAATGTCTTTCTTCATTTCATTTTATCTTGTTTTGAAACAAAGGTTAACTACTTATAGCTTTTTTTTTATCCTAAGAAAATTCAGAAGCCATGTCACTCATAAACCAAATATTTAGAATTTGTGCAAAATGCAGAAGAATATAAACTCTTTGAATTTTTTTTTCTTTAAGATAAGAAAGAGAAGACAATTTTGTAAAGAAAAAGAATTGTAGATCAGAGTTAATTTTTATCTTCAAACTCACAGACACTTTTATTGATGAGTGTAGAGTTACCAGATTTTAAGATCTAACTTTTTCTTTGTCTTTATGATATCTATTATAAAATATGAAAAATTTCATGAACAAGTACTTATTATCAGAAATAGCAGCAATCTTATTTAGAGCCAATTTCCTTGCATTAATATAATATTAACAAATTATAATAAGGTTTATATAGTGCAATAGTTGAAATATCTGATTTATTTAGAAAGAAAAGAATATCTGGAACAGTGGATAGACAGCTGAAGTTTGTAATTATAATATACAAATTCTAATCATAGTTGTCCCCTTTAAGATTTATTTGGACTAATAGCCTTGGGAAAGTTATGAATCTCCACATCCGCTCTAGATATAGATTAAATAATTCATATTATGTTATAAAAAAAAAAAATTATGGACAAATGAAAAATTATTCTTCTCGGCATTGAATGACCTACAAAGGTTGATATGCTATAAAAAAAATAAAAATAAAGAAAGAATATAGGATGTAGATTGCTGTTGATTTACTTGTAATATAATTCTTTTTCAAACTTTTTTGCAGAATTATGAACCAAAACATGATGGGAAAACAAAAATTGGAACTTTTCAGTCATACTTTTAAAAACCTATCATCATAAATGAATATCTTTAAAACACATTTAAAATAGATTAGAGGTGGATTCAGGTTTTATGAAGAGAGGTCTGAACAGATAATTATAATGTTACATCTTGAAATGAAATGAAAAGTCAGTTTGTAATGATAGCATTTAGAATTCATAAATTCAGTTTTAACAAAAGAAAACAAAAAAAAGGTACATTTGTTCATCTTAATAATAAATGCATTTCTGTTTATAAATGATTACGTAACTGGAAATATCATTTATAATTTCAAAAACATTCCATTTATTGAGGATTCTTTTCTTAAATTTTATCACATAATTATTCCAATTCAGAAATGAATATCTTGCTGTGAAAAACTTGATATCTATGAAGATGATGATACAAAGGATATTCTTCTCAATAAAAAATTGATAATAAAAAAAAAATCTGCTTATATTAGGTTGTCCCGAAATTTTGTAAACATGTTAAAATTTTACTCACCAAGTAATAACAAAAACAACATGAATTATTCCTCAAATAAAGATCACTTGTGTTTACGAAGTTTTGGGACAACCATTATTTAAGGTTGTCCCCAAAAACTTTGTAAACACTTTGAAATTTTACTTGCCAAGTAAAAAACAAATTATTTCTAAAAATAAAGAGCATCATTTTCCAAGACATTTCAGCCATCAAATCTGGTGAAAGCATTCATCTAGCTTCGAATCAAGGAATTCTTGGCACAATTTTTAAAACTTTTCAGACAACCTAATACTAAAGAAATATAATATTGCTCAGGAGGAAAAATACACTCCAGATTAATATTGTTATATTTACTTAGCACCAACCAAGTTTGGCACAAGGCCATTTTTAAGGTGAATGCAATGGTTTTGACTGGGATTTGATCTTGCATATTACGATTCCAGAACCTGAGCTTTTACCAATGCTCCAACTTCGCTGCCCATTGTAATTATTATGATTAGAAAAAAGTAAGCCAAAGATGAAAGTACAGAGATTTCAATCTAGTAAAAGACATGTACATCTCAAGAGAAAACAGTTTATAAATAGAATTTCTTTAAAAACAAAATCAAAAGACTATTATTAGCAGAGTTGTTTCCTTTAACCTGTATTTGAAATTTTAAATATTTGCTTAGTTATGGACAAAGTCTACATTATATATATGCATGTCTTTCTACCTCAGGCAGATGGGGCTCGTTAACTTGGGGGAACAGCTTATCTAGGTAAAAAGTAACACCGAATGTAAAAAGCCTGGGTAAAAGCACGTAAAAATGGCCTTGTGCTAAACTTGGATTGGTGCTTGCCAAGTAAATATAATATATGCGTGTCTATGTATGACTATTTATTACAATTCACATGAAATGTGAATATGGCACAAGGCCAGTTTATTCTATGTCTTTCAGTCAAACTCTAAAATGTATCAGGAAGCCTAGTAATAAACCCAGACAGCCATTTTTGAATTCAGGATGAATGTACTTTGTTAGAGCTTCTGGCTGCTAGCCCAGTCTGCACTTTAGGAAAAGTGAAATGTCGATAGGTATGTAGATGGATAGATGAAAGTAGAAAGTGAGAGAAAACTACACATGTAGCCAAAGCAGAGATAAATAAAATACCTAGGAATGAAGTAGATCTAGAACTTGTCTTTCTCTTTGGGATACAAAGAAACAAAATTTGGTTAAAAAAAACACTAGACATGTTACCAGGGTGGTGCTTAGGGCCCCTGTAGACCCCACAATTGGGGGGAGGGCAAGATCCTTAGGTGCCCGCAAGTTCACAGATCTGTTGTAAAGTAAAAATTACCAAAATAATTAATTATTAGGATTAATTAGAAAATCATTATCACACTTGAAATGTACATCTATCAATCCATCTCTCTTTGTATCTGTCTCTCTCTCTTTATAAATTATGGACAAAACAATAACAAAAAAATTATTCTTCTCGGCATTAAATGACCTACAAATTGTAAATGTATGTATATATAGTCGAAGGCTCCAGTATGCTGAAGGGAGCAAACTGTCCTTTTTTTTGGCTAAAGGGCCTGCAAGGTGCATTCTGTGTCGGGGCCGCTAAGTGTCTAAGCACGACAGTGAATGTTACATTCTTAGGTCATAAATATATTTAATTCTGAGTTATGCTCATCATAATTTCTAAAAAAAAGGCACCCATGATCAGGAAACAAAGATGTAAAATGGTTATTGACAGTTAATCCACAATAATTCTTTCAATAATCCATCAAAATCCATTATCCTAACCCAAAAACCTTTTTAATTTTCTTTTTCAGTTCTTAATATTTTTTTTTTAGATATTGGATTTTTCTAAGACGACCCAACATGGAAGATTTCGGAAGCAAAGAATTAAAAAAGATTAGAATTTATTAAATGAGCATCTCTCTAATATAATCAAGAATAATGCTGCATTTTCACCATAAAAAATATGAATATTATACAATGGTTTCCGACTCAGTGATATTTCAAGAGATTTTAAGCTAAATTATTATTTGTCTTAAAATTTTATAAAGACTTTGAAATTTTACTTGCTAAGTTGTAAATAAAGACAGTAAACATTTTTCCTTAAAATAAATATCATTATTTTGGGACTATATATATAAGTTGTCTCAAAAGTTTGTAAAGACTTTGAAATTTTCCTTGCCAAGTAACAACATAATCAACAAAAGTTATCTTTTTAAAATAAAGACCATCATTTTCCAAGACTCTTGCCATCAATCAGCAAGCTTTTGAATCTGGTGAAAAAGTACTATTCCGATTCAAAGAATTTATAACATGCTTCCTTAAACTATGGAACAACCAAATATTGTATATGTTTATTATATTTTCTTGGTGAGCACCAACCTAAGTTTGGCACAAGGCCATTTTACGTGCTCTTACCGGGGCTTTTTGCATTTAGTGTTACCCTTCACCTAGATGAGCTGCTCTCCTGAGTTACTGAGCCCCATCTGCCCAAGGCAGCTAAAGGTGAATGTAATGGTTTTGACTGAGATTTTGAGATTTGAACTCACGTAATACGATCTCAGAGCCCGAGCTTCTACCAATGCCCTACTGTCGCTGCCCATTGTATATGTGTATATATATTTATCACGTTGCATACCTTAAGAATGGAACTTCTTTTTTAAGTTCTCCTCCTGTTGCTATCTACTTTCTTTTCATCATTATCACTAATTTCTTTTCGTATATCTAAATATTTTCCTATTTTCAGCACACCTCTCACACTATATCTAATGCCAGGAACTTTTACTATCTACTTCCATTGTTCATTTAAATCAAACCAGGTTTTTCATGACCAATATGCCAATCTAACCACTGGGCTATCCATATAAAAAAAAAGACCCTAAAAAGTAAAACCCCAAACAACCCACAGCAGCAGGTTTACGCATGTGCGTGTGTGTTTATAAAGCACATGTGCATCATTCAGTCTTTCATATGCAAGTGAATGACACAGATGCTGTCTGTGTCTCCTCCTACAAAAATATGTTTCTGGCCCTTGCCCTTCCTTTTCTTGAAGGAGACCTTCCTGAAAATCTCCTTCAAACAATGGCATTTACCATTCCACAATGAACCAGCAGGAAAAATCTGAAGTGATCTTCATCTTGATTACAAAAGAAAAACAAAAAATACAACTAATAGATTTGCATTGATCTCTCTCTCTCTCTCTCCCTCTCTCTCTCTCTCTCTCTCTTGAGAGTTTTATTACTTTCCTTTTGTTTTTGTTTTTGTTTTTTTCATAGATTCAGATTGATCTCTTTTTCTCCCCCCCTTTCAATCTCTTTCTTTCTTTCTTTCTTTCTTTTCCATGTGGGAAGTTTTATTACTTTCCTTTTATCTCTTTTCTGTTTTTTTTTTTTTTTTATCTTCATTCTTTTTTTTTCTCCATTTTATGTTTCTTCTTATTCTTTGATGAGAGAGATTATTACTCTCCTTTTCATTTCTTTTCTGATTGCTTCTTTTCATCTCCATTCCATTTTTTTTCTTTTTTGTAATTCCTTTTTTCCTCTTTTCTTTTTCTTTCCTTTCCCTTCTTTTCTTTTTCAATTCATTAATTCCCCTGAATCAATGCCAAAAATGTCTTTCCATCCATAAATTTTCACTAAAATTTTAATTTCAATAATTGGAAAGATGAATCTATTTTAATGCAATTTATTAATTAATCAATTTTAAACAAACTTCAAATTGGAAAGAAATCCAGCTTCCTTGAGAATTTTATTCAATCTTTCTTTTATGTAAATATCGACAGAGAATAAAAAAAAATGTAAGGATGAAATTACAGCTAATGTGGAAATATTTTCTTCAAGTGATCAAATATTCTAGAAAAAATATTGGTCATAGGTGGTGATATACAGACTTAAATTGCCCTTAAGCAAATTTATAATAAAATTATCAATCTTTCTTATCAGTCCCTGCTGTCTTGTTATGGTTATCTCAATATCTATTTTGGAATATCTCTGTATCAATCTCATTGCCATTATTTCTTTTTTTTTTATATGAAAGAAAAAAAATGATAGAAGTAAGAAGAAGTTAGGAAAGAGATATTAGGGAGACAAAAACAGAATGTGAAGACTCGGAGTAAACAAACAAAATAGAGTATAAAAAAAAGTGAAAAGAAAGAAAGAAAGAAAAAAAGAATAAAAGTATTCAAGTTGAACTTATCCATAATTATCATGAATATTTTTAAGAGTTGTTAGTTATGTTATTATAAGCATATTGTGAAAAAAAATATCAAATTTCACTTAATACTTGTTAAGTTAGAACAAGTGAACATACTGCACCATTCTTGGGCAGAGTTGGAGTATTGGTAAAAGCTAGATGTCTGGAATCATAGTACACAAATCAAAGTCAAAGCCATTGCATTCACCTTAAAAATGGGCTTGTGTCAAACTTAGCTCACCAAGTAAATATAATACTGCACCATCCTTACACCCCTGCTAGGTTTGTGACCATATGGTAACATTATGACAATTAAGGTTAAAACAAAAATAAAATCTCTTTTTGCATTTTTTTTTAAAATCTCTATTATTTTGCTTTTTTAAGAAAAAGAAGAAAATAAAAACACTGGGAAAAAAGAAAGAAAGAAAAAGCTTTCCCTTGCTCAACCTATGATAAGTGGTTAGCCCAGATCTAAAGATAAAGAATGAAGAGTAGTAATAATAATTATAATGATGATAATAATAATATTTATGACCACCTAGGCCAGTCCTGCCCAGAGGCTAGAAAGCTTCATTTCCACAAGTGATTCCTGTTTGAGTAAAAATAGATTGGGGAAGAAAGAAGAGTTCGGAAAGAATTATACTCTGAAAATCACTCGCATATTATTTCCAACAAAGAAAACGATACTCCCCCGCTCTCTCTTGGAAAAAAAAAAAAAAAAAATATCATGTAGTTTTGATTCCCCTTGTCTCGTGAACAGGAGAAACTAGCGTTAATAAACAAAGAGTGTGCTCAATACTGTAGTGGAGCTATAATTCATTCAGTAAAGAAGTTCTCTACCTGAGTTTCACCCTCTGGATCCTCAGAAGAATATAGTTGTTGGATTTAGAATTGCAATTCTCTTGACAATACAGAGATTGAAACCTAGATTAAGAACTTTTTTACTGAATAAATATATACATACATACATACATATATATATATATATATATATATACACTTACAAACACACATACATGCAGAGACAAGGATAATTTAAAAATTTCTTAGTTGGAGATGATCATCATGCATGGTTTGTTTATGATCAGGCCACTGGTTTGGACTATTGGAGAGTATTCATATCTAAGCCATGACCTTGATAATATTTTACTTTGATCATGAAAAATGTGTGTGCACCATCCAGCAATCACAGACCATCATGTCGTGTTTTGTCATGATTGCACCAGGTGTTTTGGCTGTAGAAGAGTTGTACACACAGACAGACACACAGACAGACACACATACATACAAACACTATTTACTTGGTGAGCACCAACCCAAGTTTTGCGCAAGGCCATTTTTACGTATTCTTATCCAGGCTTTTTACATTCGATGTTACCCTTCACCTAGATGAGTGGCTCTCCCGAGTTAACGAATCCCATCTGCCCGAAGCAGCTAAAGGTAAATGCAATGGTTTTGAACTTGCATACTACTACTTTTACCAATGCTCCAACTATATATATATATATATATATATATATATATATTATACATCCATGAGAGAGAGAGGGAGAGAGAATGGTAAAGGTAGCGAGAGGGAGTCTAATGGATTGAGATAGAAAAGACTGACAATGTCAGGATGATAAAGAGAAAGAGGGAAGCGGAAAGGCTAATTTATAAAAGAAAAGCCAAGAAAGACAGCAGGAAACATTAAAATATCAATGAAGACAGGACAAGTAAGCATGTAACTGCTCTATGAACATGAACATTATTATGAATAACAATCCATCTATTTTCTATGCATTTAAGTGTTCTTTCCTCATTTTTTTATTTTTTATTTCTTTCTCTCCTTTCCTTCTTTTATAGAACTATCATGATCAGAGTTGTAAAGATTTTAGCCTGAAAACCCATTATGTTTTTATAGGTCACATTTGGCCATATTGTATAAAATGAACACAAAACAAGTGTGGACATGTTGAATATATAGGAACAGAGAAATTCAGAAATAAAAATACATCTGTTCATTTACTAATGAAGCCAAGCATGGTTCAATAGGCCAGGTTTAGATTTGCAAAGACATGAGCAAATAGGACATATGTCAGTAGTCAGTATATGTTGCTACTGTTCTTTTATATTCAGATAATTTAGAGAGAGAGAAAGAGAGAGAGAGAGAGAGAGAGAAAGAGAGAGAAAGAGAGAGAGACAGAGAGAGAGAAAGAGAGAGAGAGAGATA
>JAUZSX010178769.1:14299-32452 GCA_034780655.1 Idiosepius hallami
GGAACACGAAAGGAATCAAAATATGTAGAAAAATGAAAAAAAGATTGAGTTTATATGGATGGACATTAAAGAATGATGACATGCTTTGATACAGAAAAAAACTAAGATGTATGACATTCTGTCAAGGTTAAAATCAATAAATATGTAGAATGTCTTGAAAATTAGTTGAACTTGTCATCTGCAGGGCAAGGGAATCTTAATCCCAGAAAAAATAATGCAATGAACAATTGATGTGATTTATATATATATATATATATATAGATAGATAGATAGATAGATAGATAGATAGATAGAGCTAATAATAGAATCATAGGCATGTAGATAGATAGGTAGATCTTTTACAGATAATAAAAGAATCATATGTAGATAGATAGATAGATAGATAGATAGATGGATAAATGGATCTTTTACAGCTGATAATAGAATCATAAGTACATAGGTAGGTAGGCAGGTAGAGACAGAATGATAGATCGATCTTTACATAGAATCATAAATAACTAGTTTTATTTAGTTAATTTATTTCAATAAAAAAAAAATACCAAAAATCCAAGTCAATATTAGTAAAAAAAACTTTCAATTTTAATCTGAATTTTTTTTTTTTTTTTTTAAAAAACAAATTATTTGTAAATATTTTGATTACCTTTAATAACAAGAAAAATAATATCTTGAAATTAATGATGGGCTTGTCTGTACAATGTAGTTGTTGGATAAATGTAGTGTTTGAGTAAACTAAACAATTGCAATGTGTCTTATGAATATGGAATCATTATCTAAAAAAAAGTCTTTTTTTTAAATTTTCTAACAGTCTTTTATTTTCAGTGATAAAAGAAGCAACTACAAATCCAGCTTATATTCTCATCATGAGAGATGTCAAAAGCCAGCTCAAAACTAAATATTACCACTTTTCATACTATGGATTATGTTTTTCTGATATCTAGAAATAATACTTTTAAACTGACTTGAAGGCAGCTAGCAAGATAAAATGCAGACCAAGTTATAATTAGGATTTACATGTATACATGTATGTATTTGTGTGTTTTTGTGCATGGTTATGAAGGGTATTAAGAATGATATCAAAGCGATTATGTGGAACCAGTGTCTCCAATGCAATATGACCATATAAATCATTTCAGCATTTTACAAGTAGTGATTCTTGCTTAAGAATTTTTTTTTAAACACTGAAAAGATACAAAGAACCGTTTTTGAATTATAAATAAACAAGTAAATAACAGAGAAGCATTTAAAAAAAAAAAATAAGAAAAAAAAAATTCATTTTCAAACACAAAGTTTTTTTTGTTTTTTTTTTTAAATATTGGCAAGTCCCCGGCGCCAGGCAAAGCTAGACAATACTTTTAGTATATATATATATATATATGTGTGTGTGTGTGTATAAATCATGTCAGTCTAGGTTCAGACTAGAGGATCAAGATGAGCAATTCCCCAGACCACTGGTCATGTCAGACAGAATCACTTTTGGCAAGGAAATATAATGATTTTTTTAAAGAATAGACACACAGGGAAAAAAAACAACAACAAAAAAAGTTTATAAGGAAGAGAAAGAAAATTTTTAAACATAAAAAGAATGCTATTTAATTAAAGGTGTGTGTGAAAATTATTTCTACCAATCTGTGAGGCTATTGTCAAGTAGGCCTGTCACTGTACTCATATGCTTATGCTAAAAGAATTTAGGGCTTTAGTTTGTTTTTGTTTTTTTTGTTTTTATTGATGGCCTTGCTTGGGAGTAGAGGTGCTTTGATACTGTTTTTGAGTTCATTTAAATGTCTTTTTTGTCATTCTGAGATTTTTTTTTCTTTCAAAGAAAATGGCCATAATTTTTTGAAAGCCTAAGTTTAATTTAAAAAACAAATTATATCAACAAACCTATGACCAAAGTTGCCCCAACACAGTGGATGCCACAGGCCTGTAATGATTTAGTTTGACTCCTTAGCAGCTATTTTTCTGGCTTACAAACCAAATCAAATTTGTTCTTTAGGTCCAAATACCCAAATTAACAAAATTTAAAGTCTCTAGACCAATAACTGGCAAAGTAATTTGGTAGGGGCTGTTCCTCAGACACACACAAGGTCACTTTTAACAGTAGCAGATTTATTAAATTTTATGATTACATATTCTTTGAATTCTATTGTATTCACTTTAGCTGCCTCTGGCAAATGGAGCTCGTTAACCCAGTAGAGCATCTCATCTAGGTGATGGGTAACACCGAATATAAAAAATATAAAAGAGTACGTAAAAATGGCCTTGTGCCAAACTTGGGTTGGTGCTCACCAAGTAAATATGATATTCTTTAAATTTTCTTTTTTTTTTTTTTTTCCTACTTTTGAAGCTTTCAGCAACCTCCTTTACTTTGATTCTAATTGGGAGGGAATTAGGGTCCAAACACAGTCAGCTCTGTGAAATATTTTTGTGGTCTAATGTTGAATACTTTTTAGATAGACCTTGTATATAAATACAATATAAAACTAAAATAAATTAATACTTAAAAAAAACAAAAACATTTTACGTTTTTGTCTATATATAAATACTCAAGTGGATTTTCAACATGCTATATGTGTGTGTGTGTTCACCATTATGTGTATGTTTTGATAGAGAAATTGACATTCTCTTTCACTACATGAATATTTCATACATATATAATCTCACACACACACACGGGGACACACTCCATACCTTCTCCCCATATGCATATATGTATATGATGAATATACACTTACAGCAAAAGATAAAAAAAGAGGAAAGTGTTCTGTCTTCAAAACAACAAAAGAACTGAAAGAGAAACATGTTGGTAGGCAAATTAAAAATAAACAATCTCTCTCTTTCTCTCTCCCCTCTGTCTATCTATCAATCTCTCTCTCTCTCTGTGTCTATCCTCTCTCTCTCTCTCTCTCTCTCATTTATTTCTCTTCATCCAGGGAGGGGGTTTCCAGCTGCCATGTTCAGAAATAAATGTTTTTTAGTTATTGTTTTGTTTTCTTCCATAGAAGATGAAAAATCTTTTCTATTTGCCTTTTTTCTTTTTTCGAGGCATCTCTTGGACAAAAACAAATGTGCAGAAGTAAATGAGTCCAGAGGAATGAGAAAAAAATCCATGGAAATAAAGAAAGTTAACCCTTTGGACCCGAAGAGGCCGATATATCGGCCCTGACAAAATAGAGCAAAAGAAGACACACCAATATTTTGGCTTTAATATGTTGCTCATATAACGACTCTGAGTGACTACTTGGTAATTTTGTTAAGTCAGGTTCAAAGGGTTAAAAACACCAAGAAAATACCAAAAAGGATATCATATACAGTACCTAAAAACTATTATGCAGATTAAAATAACAGGACAATCATCAAAAATGAGTAAATCATGGAAATGCTAAACAGAACAACTTACAAATTTACATTTGAATCCAACTAACTAAAAAGTCTGTGCATAAAGAAGACATGCAAAACATTCCAAGAAATTTTTATGTGTAAAAAAACAAAACCAAAAAACAATGGTTCCAGTGAAGTAGATAATGTAAATCATAACCCTTCTTAAAAATCAATTTTTCTATCAATAAAGAAACCAAAGTAAGAAAGAGAATTTGATTTTTTTTTTAAATACTATAAATATCGTTTTTTGTAATCTTTGAGATGAGATATGATTAATAATTCTAGGAGTATTTTTTTGGACAATTGACCTTATCTTTATTTTCATATTTATTTTTTTTCTTAACAACATTTCGACCAGGCAGACCTTTGGTCTTCATCAGGTGTAAATGAGTTCATTTTTGTTAACTTTTGTTTTTCTAATCTTTATGTTGCTAGGTTTTTGTTTTTGTATTGATTTAAGTTAAGGTTTCTGCACGTGATAATGTTTTTCTTGTATAGTATAGATGCCTATCTCCTTCTTATTAAAAATGCCCCAAGGATTAGAACTCAAGAATTGTGAGTTTAAATGGCAGTCAAAACAATTTACTTTTAGCTGTCTCAGGCTCATCAACTCCGGAGAGTAACTCATCTAGGTGTATGGTGGATGTGACTCTTCAACTCAATGAGAGTAATTCATCTCTTTACATAAGCAAAGTTATATGATGAAAAAAACTGGCCTTGTGCCTAACTTGAGTTTCTGCTCTAAAAAGTAGATATATCCTATTTAATAGGCCTCTTACCAGATAGATACTTAACTGTCCTTTCTTGTAACACCTCTTCTAAAACAAAATATACTCTAGTGATTTCATGTCATAACACTCCATCCAACAGTGTACCAACATATACAGGGATAACATGATTGTTGCACCAAACCTACACACATAAACAAAAACAAACCCATGAACTCTGTTGAAATTTGAGGTCTATTTCTAACAACAAACTAAATAGAAATTAAAGAGAAGGAAGAAGAGGGAGAGAAGAGAGGTAGAGAGAGAGGGGGAGTAAGAAAGACAAAAAGAGAGAGAGGAATAAAGAGAGGGGAAGAAAGAGAGAGAAAGAGGAAGAAAGAGAGAGAAGGAGAAATAATGAAATAGAGGAAGAGAAAAAGAGATAGAGAGGAAGAAAGAGAGAGAGGGAGATAGAGAAGAAAAGGCAGGGAACTGAAGAAAGAAGAGATGAAAGAACACTAGCAAATAAAAAGAGATTCAACAATTCCAATCTCATTGCTAATATCCTTATCATTTTTTTTTTCTTTCCAAAGGTGCCTTGAGTTGTTTTTTTAAGTGCAAAATGGAATAATGGCTGGGATGTGAGGATTCACTCCTGAATTGCAATCTGGTTATTTTCTTTTAATTTTATCAAAAATAGCATTTGATCAGATATTGACTGGGCTCTGCTTTTTTTTTTTTTTGAGGCAAGAGACAAAATGTTTTTAGGAAAAAGAGAAAAAAATGGGACATGTGCAAACTTAAAGGGGGAAAAATGGGATTGAAAGAAAAAAAAAATGAAAAATGAAAGAAAAAAAATGATAATAATATTAAGAACTAGAACACCCATTACCTGTTAGGTCAAATAAGTATTTGATTTGATATTTACTCGTTCACATAACCTTAATAAAAAAATATTTATGAAGATATAACATTTTTTTTTGTTTTATGTTAAACAGCATATCAACCTTTTTAGGTTTTAATGCCTAGAAAAATTACTTTTGATAAACATTATTTTATACAATTTTTTTTATAACACAAGTTACACTATTTAATCCATAGCTTGAGAGATAATCAGGATTCATACCTTCCCTCTAGGTATTAGTTGACATGTCAATGTACATGGAACGACTTGGATTCAAACTCATGAACAACGATTCTAAAGTCCAATTACCTATCCACTGAGCCATATCAAGTGGCCCAATTTTAAATTTAAAAATGAAAGAATAACTATTTATTCCTGGTTTTATTTTATTTTTTTTATTTCAATGTATTATATTTGTGACACTGAACGAATGTACAAATAAATTAATATTTAGATAATAAGTTCTTATTATGGATGATCAAAATGAATGGAATATAAAATTTAATCCTGATGACTTTGAAAAACGAACCTGCAGATCCTTTTACAACATTTATATATATCTCAATTGAATTGTGCAAGCTATAGCTTGGGTATTAGCTTACCTGGAAGGGCCAATATGCTCTTACCCCCCACTCTCCCTCATATCAAAGAAATGAAATCACTCAAAATGAATGTGTAAGTGTATATGAGGGAATATAAAGAAAAAGAAAACAAAAAAAAACTGGAAACAAAGAATTTATTTAGATTGGAAGTAAAGGTTGTATTGGTAAATAATCAAGAATGCAAGAAGAATCTTTTTCAAGACACAAGCTTTATATCAAGCTATCCGCTGCACGATATTGATTTCAGAAATCTTTGTGCAAAAATGAAAAAAAAAAAAAAAAAAAAAAAAAAAAAAAAGTTAAATAAATAGATAAATCAACCCAACCCAATCCAACCGAACCTAACACCACACCCAACAGATGAATATATAAAAGTTTTTATTTATTCCTATAAATCTAGCTTATTGCTGAACTTGAAGAGGCTTAGGGTTATATTGTTGACCTAAAATCTGTAATGCACATAAATGATGTTGCTGAAAATATTAAAGATGAATGATCGTTTTATTTGACTATTTAGAATACGATCTCAGCGCCAGGAGAGATAATTGATCTTTTAGGAGAAATGGAACAGAGTTTACAAATAGAAAATTTAATTGGCTTGCTATAAAAATAAACACTTTATTTGATTAGAAGTAAGAAATAGCAAAGAGACAAGAAAACCTAGAAAATACTGTATTGCATTTAAACCTAAATAAACAAAGTTAAAATGGAAAATTAATAAAATAACTGGATTTAAATGAATTCTTATTCAATTTCCTATTTATTCAAGGAATCTATGGCAAGTAAATATATATTAAGTGCAATAAGGAGTGAGAGAAATGATGTGATTAAAAGATAGTTAAATATCATTTTTATTCAATAGACATTTTTAAATAGAAAGCGGAGGTGGAGCAGTGGTAAAAGCTTGGACCGTGGAACATTTTATAAAAGTTCAAATTCCAATCAAAACCATTTCATTTACTTTCAGCTGTACTTCCTCAGACAGATAATGCTCGTTAACTCGAACAGTAACTTAACTAATTAAAAAAACCCTGGAACACCTGTCGGACAGGCACTAATGCGGGCCTTAGTAGATCAATAACCTGGTAGCCAGATACAACCTACATTATAGACACCGCCAATCTCATCCCTCTTTGATCTGGGGTGCAAACGATAATCTGGCCTTGTGCCTAACTTGGGTTTGTACCCAAATAAGCAAATAAATATTATAACCACTACTAACCAAGCCTACTATATTATATTTACTTGGTGAACAGCACCAACCAAGTTTGGCAAAAGGCCATTTTTTTTTTGAAAGGTGAATGCATTGGTTTTGACTGGGATTTGAACTTGCAAACTACGATTCCAGAACCAAAGCTTTTACCAATGCTCTGATTTCGCTGCCCTACTATATACAACAACAAAAATTAAGATGATGATGAAAAGAGAGCATATGGATCTCAAAACCTGAAGCTAAACAAGAGACATAATCCATTATATCTGGCTGGATAACACTTGTTAAATAATTGAGTTAATCCTTATTCGTTCACACATCTCGACAGCAAATTCATTTGTAGACAACATGGTGCTTAAAGCCAAAACTCTTTAAAGCACGAGATTGGCACTCCAACTGCCAAGAATCCCTTCTCAATTTAGTTTTATTAAAAACCCAAACCCAAATTCAACACCTTCGAGCAAATAGACGTGCATAAGCCAATAGTCGACTGTTTCTGTTTCAGCTTCTCTTAATCTAATTAATGAGTCTCCTCCCACAACACCACCTCTAGCTAAAGCACTTCTATAAACCAATCAATCAGGAAGGCATTTTTCCTTTACAGCTCCCATTGCTCAAGAATTATCAGTAGAACCAGGGGACCAACACATCATGAATGTGTGTATATGCCCAAAATCATTATTTGATTACACTAACATATACTTCAGAGACTAACAGTTCTTTCAAATCTGATTGCAACCTATCTATATCATTTAATAAGATTGTGAATGCACTTTCAGAATTAGCAACTCTATTTAAAGCATGGTCAAACTTGGGTTTCCCAAACTGTCTCATGCTTAAGCCCCCTTGCATTTAAGACAGATTCCTAGTGCTCCCAACCCAATAAAGACACATAACCTTTTTGATCTATTTAACTAAATATCATTATGGTATTTAGTTATGGAGGTTGGAGATAAATGAATGATTCTCTTTTCTATTAATAAACAGTAATCAAAAGATGTTTTATTATTTATTGTCCTCACTTGGAAAAAAATTACTCTCAATGTAAAGCCTTAAAAAGAATAATACTTTTCTTTTATAAATAAATAAACAATTTATGTTCTATGAATTTGTACTTGTATTCCACTAACAATTTTTCAGGACAAATAAACATACCTTATTTTCTGCCTAGTAGCCTGATTCATTGAATTTTTAGCTCTAAAAATGAGGGTTTTTATTAAGCTAAGGCAGTTCTGTTCACTACCTTTTTGATGAAGGCTACAAATTCCATGGATTTTAATAAATTAGTGTTACCAGCATTATTGTATAATCATTTATATACATACTATTTATGAATACATGTTTTTATTTACTATTTTTATTTAACTCCAATGGTGAAGTAATACGATTATGAGATCAAAGATGTATTTTTCAGACCAATTTTGACCTCTAGTATTGTGTGGTTCAGAGCTAATCCGCCCAATAAACCGACCATGGAAAATCAGGTTCAAAAGTCTAGAAAAATCAGCTTATTAGCCAGAAAATATGGTAATTCATTTAAAGTCAAGTTTTACAAGCAAATAACATAAATCATTAAAAGAAGAAACCTTTTCCTCTAGTCGAGAGCCTTTCTTTCATAAAGCATTTCAGGACAATCAATAATATTCTAATAAAATCATTTTGCTGAAGAAAGAAGTTGGACCAAGAAGACTGGAGTAATCAATTTAAGTCCTTTTCAACATAAAAAGTGCTAATGTCTAGTCCTTACGTACTGGAAATAAGTACTTCAAGATATTTGAACGAGAAGGCAGGCTTAGAAGAGTGAAGGGTAAAGGGTGTAAGGCTAGTCAATCAAAGATTCCGCTTCCTGCAATTCAGTTCCATTTTGGTTCTAGCAATTCTACAACCGTTAATGCTATTTCTGAGACAGTATTTTCCTTTCTTTTATAAGGGAGGCCAAGCTTGAAATTTTGCATCACTTTTTAGCAATTTTGTTTAGAGAAGAGATAAATAGGCAGAATATAACTTTTTTTTTCTTTTCCCCTTTTTTTTGGGGGCGGTGGGGGCTTGAATATATTATATTGAACAAAGTAGAGGTGAATGCTAGGAATGAAAAGGAACACACATACATATATATATGTGTGTGTGTGAGAGAGAGAGAGATGAAGAGTACGTAATGTTGTGGATGAGAGATAGTTAATATTTAAACACATACATACATACATATGCACACATATATTCATAAGGAGACACGCATACAGATGGAGTAGGTGGGCTTGTAGGTATAAGAGATTGAGTAGGATATTGAAAGAAACCTCACATATATATAGCTATGTATATAAATTTATCTTAAAAAAAGCTGAGTATAAGGAAATTATGATGAATATAAAGAGACTGAAATATAGAGGAGGAGAGATGAAACCAAAATTGGGAAAGGCTAAGAAACAAAGAAGAAACAGACAGTAAAAGTTAGAAATTAAAAAGGGGGAAAAAAAAATAGAAAAAGGCAAGGATTGTCAATTAATATAAGAAAAGAAAAATATTAGAATGAGTTAGCATCTCTCTCTCTCTCTCTCTCTCTCCATACACACAAACGCTCATGTATATATTAAAAGTATTGAGTAGCCTAACTTGCTTTGGTTGCTTTGATACTCGTTTTGTGCTCATTTTCAAATCCAAGTCAAAACCATTTAATTCGCTTTTCAACTGCCTCAGGTAAACGACGCTTGTAAATTCAGGAGAGAAACTCATCTAGGAGAAGAATAGCGATATAAAACCAGCACTCCATTTAGACAATCAGTTATTTTGCTTTGCTTATCACTAGTGAAAAGCCAAATGGAAAAAGAGCATATTGTACATACCATGCAAGTAAGTTATCTGTACAGTCAACCTTAACATCAAGGTTGGCCTTCTTCTGTAAAGAAGTGGCAGTCACCATAAAATATAAATATGGTATGTATGTATGGGATTCACTTAGAGTAGAGAAAAGAAAGGGGATAAATAGCAATGGAAAGATATAAGAAGAGTTATTATATAGAAGTGCCAATAGATGTAAATCTTTTGAGGAGGCTTAGTAATAGACCAGTTGACCTGGCAATCCATTTCCCAGCTAAACTTTATCTTTCCTGAAATGTTTATCTAAGAACAACATGAAAGGGACAAGTCTTACAAAAACAGATGAACAATCCTTCTCCCCACTTGGAATCACAGTCCACCCTCACACTATACAAAACCAAATCTGGTAGTGTTCCACCCTAATATCTAAAAGTCCATGCTTTGGTTTGGAGAAAAAAAAAAAAAAAAAAAAAAAAAAAAAAAAAAAAAAAAAAAAAAATACAAAAAAAGATTTATTTATGTTTTTATTTTGTTTTACTGGAAACATTTTTAATATTTAGTTTATTGCTTTAACTCTTAAGCTGAAGCAACCTTAAAAAGGAAAAAAATTCAAATTCTACCTATTGTTTGGTGTTACTTTAGCATGAGGTCTACCCTGTATTAGCACTTTAATGTGAGATCTACCTTCCATTAGCACTTTAGTGTGAGATCTAAAATACTGAGATTTACCCTCCGTTAGTTCTTTAGCATGAGGTCTACCATGTTGAGAGATCTACCTTCCGTTAACACTCTAGAGTAAGTTCTACCATCAACACTCTAGGGTGAGTTCTACCATCTTGAGAGATCTACCAACCGTTAACACTCTAGGGTGAGTTCTACCATCAACACTCTAGGGTGAGTTCTACCATGTTGAGAGATATACCATCCGTTAACACTCTAGGGTGAGTTCTACCATCAACACTCTAGGGTGAGTTCTACCATTTTGAGAGATCTACCTTCTGTTAACACTCTAGAGTGAGTTCTACCATCAACACTCTAGGGTGAGTTCTACCATGTTGAGAGATCTACCTTCTGTTAACACTCTAAAGTGAGTTCTACCGTCAACACTCTAGAGTGAGTTCTACCGTCAACACTTTAGGGTGATTTCTACCGTCAGCACTCTAGGGTGATTTCTACCGTCAGCACTCCAGGGAGAGTTCTACCGTCAACCCTCTATAGAGCGAGTTCTACTGTCGACAGTCTAGAGCGAGTTCTACCGTCAACAGTCTAGAGCGAGTTCTACAGTCAACAGTCTAAAGTGAGTTCTACTACTACTGTATTAACCCTATCTCATGACATCAAACATTTCCATTAATCAAAAAGGCAAGTGCTATTTTTTTTTCTGTCAGAATGACTCTTCTATAGAAATTCCTTTATGCAAGATTTTAAGGTCTCCACAATCAATGTTAGCTATTTCATTTAGATCATTTTGATTCCGCTTTTACTGTCAGGTCCTGTGGTAGACCTCACATTGTAACTGGGTAGACTACAACATATGGCTAAAGTAGAACCCATAGTTTTAGTTCTGATAAAAACAACAACAAAAAGTTTATTCACATATTATATTTACTTGGTGGGCACCAACCCAAATTTGGCACTAGGCCATTTTTATGTGCTCTTATCCGGGCTTTTTGCATTAGGTGTTACCCTTCACTTAGATGAGCTACTCTCCTGAGTTAACGAGCCCTATCTACCCAAGGCAGCTAAAGGTGAATACAATGGTTTTGAGTGGGACTTGAACTCACATATTATGATTCCAGAGCCCGAGCTTCTACCAATGCTCCAACTTCGCTGCCTGTTTATTCACATATGCATAAACAGAGTGAGCAGACCAAGTGTAGACAAATATTGATTCAGTTAACAAAAAAATTCAGTCTTGGTGTTTGTTTATTTGTTTGCTTGTTTTCCCCCCTCCTCACAATGATTATATATATATATATATATATTCACATAGAAATCCAATCAAATTTATTTTTCAACATATCCTTTTCAGTCTTCCACTACACGTTTCAGTGTGTCAGTAAACTGATTACACGAGGTATGGATTGTTTCTGCTGAAATTCTGTTCTAACAATGCTTCAATTTATCTTCTTTATTCACTTCGTAAATCCACAACAGATTCAAACAAAAAATATCAAACACCCAAAAACAAATCTACCCCCAAACATAATAATAACGAAATCGATATAGTGCCAACGTGGTTTTACAGAAAAACCAATAACTTTGGTATTGAATTCGTGGACAATAGCTCTCTGCTTAAGAATAAATAGACTTTCACTTCACCTACAAACATGCAGCCTCATTTCCATTCCTCAATCTAATTTGCATAATAGCCTGAAAGCAATAGTTTCTCAAAACTAAGAGGTCCGCAGAGATGTCCAGACACTCGAGGTTCACTATTGAATTATATCACAAATGGTCATTGGCTAAACTGAAGCGGACAGAGTAGTGATAGGTGTTGGTAACTCTAGTCACGTAGAATTGACACCAAGGGTATTAGTCGCATTCGAAAACATATGCAAATATTATTCATTGTAAGAAATGGAACATATCAGGCGATTAGAGAGTTGTAGATAGCCATTAAGTCAATTCGTCATTTTAGTTCCGATATTATTACCCAGGCACCCCTACCAAGCCCTGCCTTGAAGACAGGTCAGTCCAATTTTGCTAAGTAGTTTTAATAGACTATAGACAATTAAGATTTGCAAATAGTTTGACGCCAGCACGAACATAGACACAGTTATGACAGCCAGCGGAAGGAACAAGCAATTAATGTTACGAGGCAGACTGATGAAAAATTTCATGGTGAATGCTAAACAAGAATCTTTAATAAATGATTTAATAATTTGTTGAATTAATTAAAATTAAGATTAACTCAAAATGTTTGGTTAGGCAAAGTGAAAAAACACAAATTGAAAAATTGTGACCTTAAAAACCTTAATAAAGATTTTATTAAGTTTAAATTAGTCATAGTAAATAATGACTGAATTATGTGACCTAAAAAGGTTAGGAGGAAAATACCAGATTAAAAAAAGAGAGAAATGATGATGCAATCAAAAAAATTCTAAGTGTGAAAGTTCAATAAGGTCAAGATCTATTTTTACTATTTAGATATTAATTCTAAATGTAGAAAATGTATACAAATATCAAAGATAAAGAATTTTATTTTATAATTAGACTTTTTATTCTCTTTTTTTATTAATCAAAATAAAACAAATACATTACTAGAATTATGCAAAGATCTTTAATAAAGATTTGATTTAAATCTCAATTTTTTGTAAAATATGTTGAATTTATAAAAAGAAAAACAAAAATCTAAATATCAAAAATTCATTAGTTTTCAAAATTTGATTATAGCAATTTTAATATTTCTTTTTCTTTGTACAAAAATTTAGGTTAAAAAGGTTTTTAAAATCTAAATTCAAAGCATTATATTTTAAACTTTTCGAATGAAAAAAAAATGACTAAAACTTGTATTTCAATAATCCTTAAAAAAAATTAAAAGCTTAATAGTTTTATTTTCAAAATTAAACAGGAGATAAACTTCATTAAAAAGAAGTATGTATGACACTTATTAACATACAATATTATTGATCTCTAAATTGAATTTTACTATTTAGCAACATAAAAACTCTATGTGCAAGCTGTAAGCAATTTTCAAAAAGACACGTAAACAAAAAGCAAATAGAATAAAAATTTTTAACCGGATACACAATTCATTTTAAGGCTTTTTTTTAAATTCGTTTTTATGGAATAAAAATATAAGAAAAATATATTTTAAAAAAAAGTCTCCAAACCTGTGAGTAAAGGTACCCATTTCCAAAATGGTAAATCCTTCCAAATTGTAAAGTGTCCAATAAAAAAAAATGTTTCTTTTAAACTTTGATTTTAGAACTTACCTAAAAGAAAAAGAAAATAATATCATTAAAATCACATATACCTTCATATATATATATATATTATCTCTGTGTGTGTGCACTCATCTCTATCTCTCATTCTCTCTCTCTCTCTCATGTACCTTGTATTTAGCATTTGCTCTTGTTTTTTTTATAAAAAGGTTAGACAAATACCATTTTATCAAACAAATACTAGTATTTATTTTTCTAAAGGGAAACAAAAAATGATTCTATTCGACAAAAAAAAAGCAAGAAAAATAAATTGGATAAAAAACTTATTTATAAAATTAAAGATTAATTCATGTATAATCAAAACAAGAAACCTTTACTTAGATTTGGTAACTAACAAGAATTTTTCTTCATTTTTACAATTTTTATCAAATACCTAAAGAAAATTTGTTTTTTCCTTTTGGTATTTTTTCTCCATTTGTTGATATTCTATTTATTCAACATTGTTCTTGAAAAAAAAATTATTTGATTATTCCAACACCTTAAAAATCTTGATTTTTTGTCCTATTTTTTTCTCTCTTAGTAAATTAAAAAAATATTGGATGATTTCTAACTCCAGATTGTGTTTGAGTCAAGTTTCAGTCACTTCAAAATACTGAAGCAAAAAAAAAAATTGATTAAAAAACAACTGAAAATGATTTTATGTTAAAAAGATTTTTAATTTGAAATACTTTGGATTTCTTTCTTTTTTATTTTTTAGTTAAAACTAAATTCTTTTTAGTGCAAAAATATCTTGATTTTTGTATTTAAGGATTATGCATTTCAATTTGTCTTCCCCCCTCCCTTTCAGTTTTTAAATTAGGTTACAAAAAATAAAAGAAAGAAGAAAAAGATTAATTTAAAATTTTTTGTTTAAAGACAAAATTCCAGTTCAAAAAATTTTCAAAAATGTCAAAATACTTTTTTTCTATTGAAATACAAATCTTTTGTTAATTTTATAAGGGCAACATTAAAGTATATAATTTTATAATGGCAACATAATTTTATAACAGGCAACATTAAAGTATATAATTTTATAATGGCAACATTAAAGTATATAATTTTATTACAGGCAACATTAAAGTATATAATTTTATAATGACAACATTAAAGTATATAATTTTATAACAGGCAACATTAAAGTATATAATTTTATAATAGCAACATTAAAGTATATAATTTTATAACAGGCAACATTAAAGTATATAATTCTATAATGGCAACATTAAAGTATATAATTCTATAATGGCAACATTAAAGTATATAATTTTATAATGGCAACATTAAACTATACCTTTTTAATCATTTAAAAAAACATTTACTTAAATGAGTACTTATCATGGTCAAAAGATCATTACAGATGAAAATAAAACATTTCTTAAATTGAATATTTGTCCTATTATAAGGTTAAATCCATAAACTTGTTTAAATCTAGAACAACTGGGGAAAAGAAACCCACAGCCAAACTAATAAAATAAAGATTGTTTTGTATGAAGAAGTAAAAGTCATTTCCTGTCTATTTTTGTTTTAATAACATAATTATTATCTTCATTTGATATAATAGATTTAAAAAGCTGACATTTATTCCAGATTTCATTGTGAACTGCTGAACTCCTTCTTAATGATTGTAGATGATAATAGTGAAGAAGCACTTCTTTTCAAAGTTTCCTACTTTAAAAATTTCTGTTTCTGTTTCAATCATTTCAAGGAGTAAATAAGAAGGAATTCATGAAGTGGCCAATGCCAATGAGAACATAAATAGACCAAGGGACAATGGATAAGGAGAAAAGAAAAAGAAAAACAAGCATAAAAGAAAGAGGGGGAAGAAAATATAAAACAAATCACTAAGAGACAGAGAGAGAGAGAGAGTGATAGAGAGAGCAAGAAACAATACTAATTAATAAAGAATCAACATATTTGATGGATTTAAGACATTAAACATACAGTAAGGTAAATAAAACAGGAAAAAAAAGAGAAAGAAAGAAAGAGAAATAGAAAGAGAGAGAGAGAGAGAGAGAGGAGAGAAGGAATCCAACCATTTAAGAGAGAGATGATAGGGTAGGTAAGTCAATAGATAGATAAATAGTTAGGTAAGTCAGTAGATGTCTCCATAGATAGATATACAGAAGATATTGTTAATACAGGGAAATATAAAGAAACAGAAAAAAATATGGAAGAGAGAGAGAGGGAGGGAAGGAAAAAAGGAAGGAAAAAAAAATTCAAATATCAAATAGATCGATAGATAGAAGACATAGGATATACAGAAAGACAAACAGATATAGAGAGACAAAAAAAAAGATAAAATACAAGAAAAAATCAGTTAAGAAAAAAAACGAGAAGAGAATTCAAGAGATGAAAAGGTCACCGACCCCTTATTACTCATAAATAAATAAATAATAAAAGTTATAATAATGAAACTATCCATCTATCTCTGGTGCCCCCTTATTCCAAAGTGGATAGCCTAATCTCTATCCAAGCCCCAGCCCATAAATGAGAGATCTATTAATTAACAAATTTAGATAACAAGTGGCCCAAACCAGCACAATAATTGCTATAATTACAGCTAAAAACTACAAAGTCAACTCCAGGACACTAAGAAGCAATACAAAGACACTCAGTAATGTGTCATTCTGAACTTAGGGATTTGATATTTATATACAAAATTCCCTAGGAATGACATCGTCACAAAAAAATGTTAGGAAACAATTTTTTTCCCAACCTGATTGACATCAGTGAACAAAAATAAGTTTTTAAAAAATAAAAAGAATTTAATTTGAAAAATGAAAATAAAAACGTTTTTTTAGACTTTGAATAATTACTAAAAATTCTAAATACAATGGGTTCTGCTTAATCTATTTATATTGAATTCTATGATTTGTAGAGCTAGAACCCAATATAACCAAATTTAGCTACCAAATAACTCCACTTTGTGAAATAGAAGCATCATTTATACCTTCTATTAATAGAATAAAGAATATTCTTGACGATTAGCAACTTTAATAAAAAATTAACTTTTAGGGGGATTTATCCATGAAAAAACCTAGCTACGAACACTTCCAGATACATGAAGTACATCTGTGTAAATTTTCAAGAAAATAGGTTTCAAAGTTCCATCCACTAATATTAAGTTTAGATAATCAATGAATGGGAGATGGACATTGGACATTAAAATAGTTTAAGATTTAGAAATTGCAGTGATTGGTTTTTAGTGTTTTGGGGGGGGGGGAGACCTGAATAAATATTATGTGTCTGCATCCACAAAAGCCATTATAAATTCTACAAGAACAGATCCAAATACATTCAGACTTCTAATATATAAGAAAATTTCTTTGAAAGTAATAAAAACTTATCAAAAAGGTAGCTTTTAGAAGAAAGAAAGAAAAAATCTTTTTCTCTGAACATACTTCATACTGGCAGCAGAAAGGTTGCAAGGCTTTTGAAATTAGTGTTGTCCTTCACCTAGATGAGAGACTCTCGCGAGTTAACATCCCATCTGCCCGGGGCAGCTAATGTGAATGCAATGGTTTTGACTGGGATTTGAACTCGCATAATACAATTCCAGAGCCCAAACTTTTTACCAAAGCTCCATCGTCGCTGCCTGATACTAAATAAAAAACACAGTGTTGAGCCTATACCAATACCATAAAAAAAAAGAAGCTAAACAGGTTTTGTAGCTTTAGAATGAATAAAAAACAAAACAAAAAAAAAAACCCAAAAAAACCCAATCAACCTTAAGTTGACTAGTTCATCCCATTATTTGCATTCAATGCAAGAAAGTCATTAATCAATTACTAATAATATCATGTTCAATTTTGTATCTGACCCACGGGCATCTCTTCAGAACCTAACACCCCTCCAGGGATTAAGATGGAGGCTTGGAAGATTAGAGCAATTGATTTTAAGCCATTCAAAATTAGCATTATGTATATTGATACATTCAAATCATGTCTATGTAATAATAATAATAATAAAAAAAATAATAATAATAATAAAGAAAAGACTTAATAGAATTACTGTGGTTACATTCCATGAGAAGCTGATTTAAACGATCTAGTGTGAACTAATTATAACAAGAGAGAACAGTATTAATTAATTTTCAATCAAATCCCGAACTGAGAGAAATTTTGATGATAATTTATATACTAATAATATATTAGTGCTTATATGGGTTACAAATAATAATTATCATCACAAACAGTAATTAGACAGAAAAAATCCTTTTAATGACTCTCTACTATGAAGATAATAAAAAACCTTTTCCAGTGGAAAAAAATCAAGCAAAATCAGAGTTGTTTTAAAGATTAAGGTTTCAAATTGTTTCTGACTATTTTATTCTATATCAGGTTGTCCCAAAAGTTTGAGGAAGCATTTGAATTCATAACTAGCTGAATGATACCTTCACCAAATCCAAAAGCTTGCGGATTAATGATAAGTCTTGGAAAACGATGGTCTTTATTTTCAACAATTTTTGTTGCTTTTGTGACTAGTAAAAACAAGTAAAATTTTTAAATGTTTCTAAACCTTTGGGAAAATCTTAAATTTGAAAAGAAAAAAAAAAAAAAAAAAAAAAAAAATGTAAAATTGTATATAGTATTTATAATTTTTTAAATTT
>JAUZSX010178770.1:0-16520 GCA_034780655.1 Idiosepius hallami
GTCGACAACTAACGAACGCATAAGCGAGAAATTGGCAGTTGTCGACTCCCGTTGACTCCGTTTCCACACTTAACCAATACTTTGTTTTAGAGAGAAATTAAACACTAACCACTACAGAAGACATCATTCTGTTACCGCAATTGATTAACGGTTTTATCATTTATATGTATTCGATTTAAAATAATACATATAAAAATTATTGTAAGGTTAATTAAACTTTTTTATGAACATTTCTTTAGAGTTAACGGCATACATTGTTTATTGAAAACACCTTTCACGATTTATTTACGGGAAAGCCCATTTGGCCCAGTGGGTTGGCAGTGGAACTTCGGAATCGTAAAACGTGGGTTCAAATCCCCGTCGTTCCATTTATATTCATAATAGGACTAATACCCTTGGGAAAGGTATGAATCATCACATACCCTCCAGCTATGGGTTAAATAGTGCAGGCTGTGTTGTCAAAGAAAAAACAACTATGTGTGAAACATAAAAAAAATTGTTTATCAAAAACCATTGTTCTCGTCATTAAATAGCCTAAAAAGGTTGATATACCGTAAAAACCAACCAACAAGTATTTTTTTGCAAAGTTTTTTTATTCTGGGCAAGAAAGAGAAAAAGAAAACAAAAACGAAGGTAAAAAGGACATAAATTGAAAAAAAAAAATACCCCCCCCTAAGTAAGTCAATAAATAAATAAATAGATTGATAAATAAAAAAAGACCACCTTTTTCGTGCTTGTATCTCATTATAATTAAAGAGATAAATTATGTGACCAACAGCAACGGCACAAGTGAGTGTCATATTGCAAGCAGAACGAGAGGGAAAGAAAAGAAGAGAGAGAGAGAGAGTGTTTGAGAGAGAGAGAGAGAGAGAGAGAGAGAGAGAGAGAGAGAGAAAGAGAGTGGAAAAAAGAAAGAGATTGAGGGGGAAACAGCTGTTCAACTCAAGATAGGTTATCTCATTCTTTCTTTTCTTTTCCCAGCGAGTTGAATTGTTTTGTGAAAGAGAAAATAAAGCTGTCTTGTTCATTTGTCGATAAAAGTGAGAAGAAGAAGAAGAAGAAGAAGAAGAAGAAGAAGAATCCTTGTTTAAGCATTTTATTAATGGGACAATAATGGACATTGTAACTTAAAGGGCAAATTTAGGAGGCCAGAGGACCAACCATGAATAGATCAACTGGACAACAACATTCAATTTCTGAGTAATAATGTTAAAGGCTTAGTATTGATTGATTCCCTTTATTGGATTAAGTTAATTATAGAGAGAGAAGTAAGTATATTTTATCTTATCTAAACTTATTTTATTTTATAAGAATAGGAAAAGTCAGTGTTTGAAATATGTTGTGGTGGTGGTGTCATTGGTGTGATCTGGTGTGACACATGAGGTGTGGGTGCGCCATTACGCCATCATTTGTTTTTAGCAAACATTGCATAATTTATTGACCATAAAAGGGGAAAAAATCGATATTATTATTATGATGATGATACTGAGTCTGAACACGCGGTTTTGACGAAAACATTTTCTGATATCTTGTTTTTAGTTTTAATTTAATTTTTTCTAATCTAAATAGCGAATTATTTTAGCAAGTGATTATTTACTTTTCAAATTCCATTATGACAAGGGTTTTATCCATTGCGAATCTTTAAAATCTAAAACAAAACATAAATAAGCAAAAACTGTAAATCAAGTAAACTAGATAGAGCAATTTAAAACCGTTTCCAGCATTGAATGACCTAATGAGAGTCGATATGCTGGTTAAATAATAAAACCTAAACAAGCAAAAACTGTAAATCAAGTAAACTAGGTAGAGCATATTTAAACAGTTTTCAGCATTGAATGACCTAATAGGAGTCGATATGCTGGTTAAATAACAAAATCTAAACAAGCAAAAACTGTAAATCAAGTAAACTAGATAGAGCGAATTAAAACAGTTTCCAGCGCCGAATGACCTAATGAGAGTCGTTGTGGTTAAATAGATTGATGAATAAATAAATTAAAATTTAAATCATTCTCACAACAAAAGAAATAAAGTTTTAAAACGTATCCGCGGAGATTCTGCATTCAATAAGAAACATGGATCTATTGGCAAAGGAAAAATTCAAATAAATAATAATTAAAAATAAAAGAATAAAAATCCTAAAACGGTTTATAAGCCGTAAAACAAAATGAGCTGTTTATGCGTAGAGCTCTTTAGAAAAAGAAACTTTTCACAATAATTATATAAAGAAAACAATGATTCAGACCACTAAAATTTGCATATGTACGGTAGTGCTTTTTTTTACAATAGTGCTTTGCTTCTCTAACTATCTTAGAGAAACCTTTATAAACGAAGTTAATATAAGAAAGCATCAGAAATGAATTTAGTTCAGAAGAGCATTAGAAAATAATTTAGTTTAAGAAAGGATTAAAAATCAATTTAGTCTAAAAAATCATTAGAAATGAATTTAGTTGAGAGAAGCATTAGAGAAAAGCATTAAAATAAATTTAGTAGAGATAAATTTAATAGAAATAAATTTAGTTTAAGAAAGCATTTAATTTAGTCTAAAAATATCATTAGAATCATAGAATGAACTTAGTATTAAAAAACACCAGAAATGAGTTTAGTAGAGAAAAGCATTAGAAGTGAATTAAGTACAGAAATGTACTAGAAATGAATTTAGTATAAAAAAGCATTAACTGCTTTTCGTTATAATAGATTTCCTTAATTAATGTAATGGCAAGTCCCTGGCACCCGTTCAAAGCTGGGCAATACTTCTAGTAATATATAAAGAAAACTCAATCAGAAAATTAAAATTAATAAATATTAAAACCTTTAATAAATTTCGCCCCAAAACATGTTTAAACCATCGACGTAAAATCCGAATATTTTTATTGTATTTCAAGCTTAGTTTATTTCACTTTTTATTGAGTTGAATTAAACAGAGAAAACCATGTTGTACTTTTAGATTCTAAATTATTTTATTTTATTTTCAATTAGCCGACAAGCTGTGCCACTGCCTTGTGCTTAGCTACATTGCGCCCCTACCAAACAATGCACCTTGCGGACCCTCTGTCCTTGAAATCCAACCTGCTCGCTTTCTTGATCATCAAGGCCGTGCTTAGGGCTACCGTAACAGACTCTGTGTAGACCTGCAAGCTCCTTAGGGGGCACAACGCCCCTTGGCTTAGTAAGTAACTTACAGAAGTTACCTATTTTCAAAAATTTATTTAATAAAAACATCATATTTTTTTAAAATTCTTTTTGTATTCGAAAGAGAGAATAGGTAAATTTTTTTATACGTTCTTTGTTTTTTTGTTTTTTTTTTCCTTACTCTAAAACTAAAAAATCTTATCTATTTTCAAAACAATCAAATGTTAATATAAAAATTCCAATACTTAGAATACTTATTTAGGCTCTCTTGTCAACGGCTAAAAAAAAAAAAAAGAAAAACAACAACAAAAAAAGAAAAATCACTTTCATGGGAGAATTGTTTTTTTTTTTTAAAGTTTGTTTTTAAAATCCTATTAAATTTTCACGTAACTTTTCTCACTCGTTTTAATTCTGGTCGGGCCGGCAGGGTTAAAAAAAAAGGGATGATGTTGCAAGACCCGAAACCCCTCAAAATAATCACAATAAACAACTCTTTAAAAACTGATATCATAAATAATCAAAAAAGGTTGGAAGGTCGCCAAACCCAGCTAACTAAACCAAACCAAACCTTCATGGTGGGTCGAATAAGTTTGTTTTTTGTTTGTTGTTGTTTTTTTCTCTCTACTCTAAAACTAAAACATTTTATCTATTTTCAAAACAATTAAATGTCAATATCAAAATTCCGATACTTTTAAAATGTAAATCAAGCTCGCCTCTCGCATTCCAATTGATTGCAATTCTTTTTTGTTTATATTTAGGTTTTCTTGTCACCGACTAAAAATAACTTTTAATGAGCGCTTATTGTTGTTGTCGAGTAGGAAGACCCTTCTTCACCCGTTCAGGGTACGATCAGCCTTAGCAACTGATTTTGTCGCATGAGGCGGTCGTAAGATCGGCAGGTTGGCCTTTAAATAACCGTTAACTTACAATTTATTTATTTTCATGGAACTACAATGAAGGGTCTCCTGCTGAGGTTGTTGTTGTGGCAATAAGACCCCTACTCACCCGTTCTGGATTAGACCAGGCTTTCTGTTGTTTTAGGGTTTTGCAATCTTCAGGTATCCTGAGAGTCCCAGTCCTCGCCCTAAGGGGTAATTCTAATTGAGGACGTTTTTCTTTTTAACCGCTGGTCGATTATTGTGGACCCTTAGCTCTGCCCCACAAAAAAGATGTGTCATTGAATTTCTTCATGCAGAAATAGTGAACTGATCGACATTCACTAGCACCTGCTGAATGATTCTGAAGCCAATGTAGTTGATGACAGCACAGTTAGGAATTGATGAGTTGCTTTCTGAGTCTCACACTATTACTGTCAAAATCTGCAACCAAGTGATGAAATTTTTTTTTATTATCGATTTTTTATCGATGCTTATCGGAGGAATTCTGAAACCACGCCTATCTAAGAACACTCTTAGACACGTAAAGTACGATGGTGGGAATTTTCAAGAATATCGGCCAAGGCGTTTCGGAATCCGTTTGGAACGAACACACACATAGACAAACACAGACATACACATATCTATCAATATAGACGATCTATATACTTATACATATTGTCGTGGTTGTATGAGACCCTACATCTTGCAGAGCTTTTCAGAAAAAGAAAGCATAATATTTACTTTTTAAAATTATTCAGACCGCTAAATTTGCATATGTACGGTAATGCAAATGCATTTCTATATAATTGGCTTCTTTAGCTACATTAAAAAAGCTTTAGAAATAAATTTAGTATAAGAAATTTTAGAAAGTAATTAAGTTGAGAAAAGCACCAGAAATGAATTTATTATAAAAAAGCATTAGAAATTATGTTAATATAAAATAATAATAAGGTATATAATAATTATTATTCTGTAGAGTGAGATTGCTTATATTTATAGAGTGCTCAATATCAGTGATAGAGTATGAATATTAGTTAAGCGTAGACACGGAGTCAACGGCCTTCAGTGACTTTCAGTTTTTCGTCTGTGCGGTTATCAAACCGAAAAGACGAGATACTGATAGTCATTAATTATCTATTTGATCTGTTGATCAAAATTTGCGTAAAAATGTTTCACACTTTCCAAATCTTAGCACTTTTTTGCCTGTTGGGAAACGTGGGATGCAAGCTCCCTAGGGGCCACAAGGCTCCTTGGCTTTACAGATCTTTTCAAATCTTTCACAGATCTTTAGTAATTAAAAAAAATTACCAAATTAATTTTTTTAATTAACTAGAAAATCATTATCACACTTGAACTTTACACCTATCAATCGATCTCTCTTCCTGTCTATCTCTCTTTCTTTTGTATACGTATTTGTCTTTGATTGAAGGCTCCATTAGGTTGGGGTGGGGGGCAACTTACGTTTTCAGGGGAAAGGAGGCCGCAAAACGCATTCTGCGTTGAAGCCGCAAGACGCATTCTGCGTTGGGGCCGTAATGTGGCTAAAGCACGGCACTGTTTTTAATAGAAAAAATGTGCCTCCTCCTTTCTCGTGGTGTCTGGCTGGTCGCGGTCGACAACTGTTTGTTTGTTCGTTTATCGACCATCTTGGTCTGTGAAACGGAACGTTAAGAAAGTTTATAGATTTCTTCTGGATCATCGATCGACAAATTGACACGCAGGATTGATTACTATTGACATAATATGCACAAAAAATAGAGTTAAATTTCTATTTCGCTTTCCCTTTTTTGTATACAGGTGCAAGTAGATTCATTGGTTGTATTTCATGGGAACAGACAGCCATTACTATTTTGGGTAAATATATCGAAGACCAAAACGCCTTATTAGGTTGTGTAAAAAATTGAATGGAGAAAAGAGCAGATAACAGGGATTCGAATTAGCCAAAAACGAAATAATATGAATTAAAACCATAGAAAGAAAAAAATCCCCCAATTTCAGAATTTCATACCCGCCACACGTATGAAAGTCTGAAATTGGTGGATTTTTGCACACAAGTTCCATAAAAAAAAATATTTATTTTTTATTCACAGTTCCATAAAAACAAATAAAATTTTAAAAAAAAGTCTTAAATTGAGGAAATTTTTTTTGCACAAAGTTCCATAAAAGAATATTTATTTTTTATTTATTTTTATGGAACTGTAAATAAAAAATAAATATTTTTTTATGGAACTATGTGCAAAAAAAAAAAAATCCCTTAATTTCAGACTTTCATATCCGCCACTTCTATGGTTTAAATTTATATTATTTCGTTTTTTGGCTAATTCGAATGCCGGTTATCTACTTTTTTCTCCATTCCATTTTTTACACAACCCAAAAACGCATTTTGGCTAAGTAGCAGCTGCTGCGGGCCTGGCTGCGGCGTATGACGTCCATTTGAATTTTATTTGATATTGTTATATCATCATTATCGCTAACCATTACACCCAAGTGGTGCATGGTGCATTTGGGCAGCAACAAAGTCTTTCCACCACTGTCTATCATGAGCCATTTTAGTTAGCTTGCTCCATGAATGCTGCTGCATTGCTGCTGCAATAGATTCCTTTTCTCCTTCCATCGTTCTTTTGTGAGTTCATCTCGGCCTTCCTCTCTTCCTTTTGCCACCCGAGGTCCAATGCAATGTTATTCTAGTGATGGATGGATTGTATATCTTGTAAGGCTTAACGATTTGTTATGCAAATGAATAGGCTTATGTATACAATTTAGCTTTGTATTCACTGAGACAATATTGATTATTGTCTGTCATTAATAACAGTTTCGTTAAAGATTGTTCGTTATTATTAAATTTTCAGAAATGTGCAACATCTGCGTTGGGGTAAAATAGTATAATGCCCAGAAGAGTATCTGCATTCGGTTTTGGCCTCTCTTTTCACCCTAGAATGAAAAATCTAGAATGTAGAAAAAATAATGTAGAATCCATAGTGATTTGGGTACAAAAATAAAATTATATTTCTTCATTGAATTTTATTTTATAAAATCAATTTTATCAATACATTTTGACCCTCCAAGTTTCCCCTCCAGCTATTGGTTAAATAGTGTGCATTCACATTCACGTTGTATAATACAGAACTATGAACGTTTGTATATTATATTTACTTGGTGAGCAGGCAGGTGCAGCAGCACCAAGCAAGTTTGGCACAAGACAATTTTAAGGTGAATGCAATGGTTTTGACTAGGATTTGAACTTGCGTACAATGATTCTAGAGCTCTTACCAAATGTTCCAGCTCCATCCATGCTCCAACTTTGCTGTCCTATGAACGTTTGTATATAAAAAAAAAAAGATTGTTATCGGCATTAAATGACCTAAAAGGTTGGTCAGAGTGGTATGCCGTAAAATACAAACCAACATTTCGAACCCAAACTAATAAATTCTTTTTTTTATGAAAAAAATTGTGCTTTTTTAATTTAACAAAAAATAATTCATTTAAGATAGTTTTTTTTAGTGAAATTTGTCTGCCTTTCACTCAATAAAACAAAAAAAGAAAGAAAAATACTAAAACTCAGTGACTCAACAAAGAGCTCTAAACCAGTGTGACCAAACAAACCACATTTTAATAGCGTTTTTTTTTTTTTCTCACACCTTTCTTTCAGTTTTTTTTTTTTTTTTTCATGCTCTGTTGCTGTTGGTTGCACACGGAGCAACTCAACTCCTCCTCCTTAATCAACAGCCTTTAAAAATATCGAGCAATATTTTGTTAAAACCTTTTGAGCGTTGTTGACGAAAAACATCATCAAAGCCACCTCTTTGTTTTATTCTTTTCGGAGTTCGTTGCCTAAACATTTTAAAATCTACTTTGAGTCAACAACAATTCCGACAGTGAAAGTGAAGTATTGACGTTTGCGTTAAACACGGTAAAATAAGTTCTATAATTGCCACAGCTTACACACAGTTATAGTCTCTCTGACTATAGGTAGTTAAGCTAAGCTTACTCACTTAGCAAATAAAAGGACAGGACAGGACACTACAGTACAGTCACAACTAAAAAAGAAGTTCAAATGTGTTTCTTCAACATTGCTGGTGGTCACAAAAACACACATCAATCTTTTTCACCGCCTGTTCGGAGTTTTAAACAAAAGAACAATTGCTTGCAAATACAGGTAAACAAAAAAAGTTTTAAACTATTCAATATATTTTTCTCTACTATTCATTTTTTTATAGGAATTATTTGGAATTATTTTTCAATAATAATGTAAATGAATTTTATTTTTTTTCGAACAATTCTGTTTGTTTTAAAATTTATTCCAAAGTATATTTTTTTAGTGTACGTTTTTAGAGTAGTACATAAACAGGACGATAAACAGTAAAACAGTAAACACTCGAATAAACTTTACTTATTTTAAACCCTAATTTCAGATATGATTTTATTTAAGTTTTAAATGATAAAAGAGAGGATTTTTTGTATCCCTTGTAAAAAAAAAAAATCGAAACCCACCAACTCCTCACCTTGTTTACTCAAAATGATGTTTGATTATTATTGAATTAAATATATAAAACTTGTAAAACTAGTTTATTTAATGAGAAAATAAACTAGTATTATTACAATTTTGCTCGTTGAATCGGAACTGAACTGAACCGACAACTAAGTAGTAGACAGAACAGAGAGACCCTGTTGCTTGCGGGCAGTAGAGAGATGTCTATGTGACGTAGGAGGGAGAGTTAAACAAAACAACCTATTTGGATCAATGATGGAATTTAATTGTACGAATCCAAATGAGTATAAAAAGAGCCAGTCTTATCGACCTTAAAAGGGTGTGTTGTGTGTTAGTATTCCCATGTATTGTGGCGTAACTGGCGTGGAAAGTGGTTATATAGATAGTAGTAAATAGTAATATGTGGCGTGTGATTTGTCTGTGTTATTATTACATTCTTATACAGAGCCGTGTCCCCACACCACACCAACCACCCGTCGTGAGGATCGAGTAGTCGTCCATCCGCCCCCGCGGACCGCAATTGCGGAGGGTGCGAGACACATTCCCTAGGGTTACCTATTGTAACTAGAGAGAGGGGGGGAACAAACAAACTAAAACAATTGTAATATTAAAAAAAAACTATTGTAAAAAAAAAAGACCTAACAAAAGCAGCAGGGCTCTGTGGGCGGCCGTGAGTGCCCTCGCAAACCCTGAAATTGCGGGCGGGGGACGCCAGCTCCCTGGGGTTACAACGCTCCTCCTTTGCTTATCTTCTGTAATATAAAAAATACCAAATTAATCAATTATTATGATTAACTAGAAAATCATCACCCGTGAAATACATTTATCAATCAATCCATCCATCTCTCTTTCTGTCTATCTCTCTATCTCTCTGTGTCTCTCTCCCTTTCCCTGTCTCCCTCCGTCTCTCTCTATCTCTCCCCCTCTCTCTCTCCCCCTCTCTCTCTCATGTGTGTGCAAATATATACATTGTCTTTGAACGAAGCCTCCAGTATGTTGAGGGGGTGCTAGTTGCCATTTTTAGGGTTAAGGGGTCGCAAGGCGCATTCCGCATCAGGGCTGCTATATGGGTGGGTAAGCATGGTACTGATTATTAGGATTAACCCGGGAGTTTCTGGCAGTGCCAAATATGGCAATACGTTGACATTTGGACTAATAGCCTTGGGAAAAGTATGAATTCCACATACCCTCCAACCATGGGTTAAAAAGGACATATAAAAAAAACTACGTGTGTATGAAACCAAAAAAGAAAAGCAAAAAAATTATCAAAGTAATTGTTCTCTCTCGGCATTAAACGACCTAAAAAGGTTAATATAAGCACCCTTACCCCTCAATCTCTTTCTTTCTCTAATCCTTAAAAGTTTTCATTATTTTTTGGGGGTGGGGAGGGGGTGCAAGTTGCACTTTGTGACTTTTCATTGTCTTAATCTAGTTGTATTTACGGCATATCAATCTTTTTAGGTCATTTCATTACACACGTAGGTTATTTTGTTTGTTTGTTTTAAATAATATAAAATTATATATTATAAAATAATAGATATAATGTAATCCATAGCTGGAGGGAATGTGGGATTCATATCTTTCCCAATGGTATTAGTCCAATTGGAACTACTGCGATTCGAACTCACGTGATTCGAACTCGATAGAAATGACGGGGATTCGAACTCGCGTACAACGATTTCCTAGTCCGACGGCCTACCACCTAGGCCAAATGGACTACTTTCCCATTTTGTCACTAGAGAGGGAGCACAACGCAACAAATGCCTATTTAGCATGAGGGAGGGTTGAGGCGTGAGCGTGCGATGTCGCTAGGCATGGCACGGTGACAGCGAGGCCGAGGCTTGTTTTGTTCTTATAAAAACAATAGTATAGACACGTGTGTATATAAGACTTAAACACGTGTCTTTGTTTTTAGGAGTGTGTATATTCGAATCATAGCCGTTCCATTTGCGTTTCCACAATCGAACTAATGCCTTAAGGGAAGGTGTGAATAGCCCCGTACAGTACCTGATATTCCTAAGTGGTGTCACTGACACTGGTGTGGTGTGGTCATCTAATTTTGGTACTGAACAGGCTCTACGTTGCTTAACTTCTGGCGGGGACCGGTGTGTCCTACGTGCAGTAGCGTAGCAACATATTTTACCGCCCGGGGCGGTTTTAAGATTTGCGCCCCGTCTCTGACCACTTATAACCTGTTAACATTCAAAATTCCAAAAAGCTCTAAATATATTTATTTTAATGGAACTACAATCAAGGATCTAATTATATACAACTTATTCATTTTCATTCTAGTGTTAATGTAGTTTTAAAAAATCCGTCTTAAACGGTATTTTTACATAAAAAAAAACTTGAACCTTAAAAATTCATTTTGGTTATAACATTTCAGATTTTTTGTTGACTTTTTACTATAAATTTTTTCCTATTATTTAATTTTACCCACTCAAGATGCCGTCCCCTAACAAGTGCCGCCCAGGGCGAACCGCCCGGGGCGGTCCACCCCTCCACCTCTCCTTTGCTACGCCACTGCCTACGTGTCTTGACCATACTTCTTGTTGCCGTAGATACTTTCTGTTTTATGTTTTAGTATGTGCCAACTTATAATTTATTCCATGATCTATCATTTATTAACGTACCTTTTTAGCATTAGTTTATGTCTAGTATCAGTACTGATGATAGATTGTGGCTCTGTCATTCACTGTTCGCGAGATCATGCTTGTTTTGGGTTCTGTATTTAAAACAAAAACATCTATAAATGTATGTTCATTTGTATCGAAGTGTAACTAACTGGACACTTCCAGAGATCTTAATGATTTGTTATGCAAATAGATAGGCTTATGTATACAATTTAAACATCTGGTAGTAAATCATTCAATTCATCATTATGCCTAACTCAGGCCTTGCCCTTGCTTTCTTCTATACTTACTTCTATTGAAAAAAAATTTTTTTTCTATTACATTATTCATTAAAAGTAACACTTCGTGTGAGATGGGAACGAAATGTAAGTTGTGCAGCTGCAGCGCTGTAGATTTGATTTTTTTTATTGAAAAACATTCTTGTATATTTTTTACAGGCATTAAATCATCCAATGACCTAAACTAGTGTTTTTTTTAAGTTGGCGGTACCGCCCCCTGGGGGTCGATATGAACTTTTAGGGGGCGCTGGCGATTAAGTAGTTGGATGACTGTGCGTTAAAATGTTGAGGGGACCAATTACAGTATGTGATGTTGGTGTTGGTAGAAAGGCTGGAAAAACAGGACGATTTAATTAAGCGTTCTTCAGTCGCTGCAACTGGGTAGGTGCAATTCCACCTTATATTCTCCTAGATGTACCGTTGTTATAGCGTTCGTTGGAAGAAGAGGGCACTGGCATTTTCGTCCAGCGGTGAAAAAAGGTTGAAAACCGCTAAACTCTGCTGCAGGTTCAATAGTTTATGTGACGCTGAATTTTTCATTCTTTGACTTACACTTTAAGGGGAAGAACAAAAAATAAGCAAACGAATGCCAATACAACTGTGAACATCAGACTATTTTTCTTCCTTTCCGAGGAAGCAGAAAAGGGAAGTTTCTGGTTGTGGCTGAGGAGGAGGGATAGGGTTGGGGGGTCGTGCCAATGAGGGTTTTGGCGGGGGCGAGTCAACGAGTTGGGGTGGCTGCAGGGAGTGGAAGAGACGTCTCCCTGCCATAGCCCCACCACTAGGAAGCGTTCTGGGGTTAAAGGGGTGAAACGCCAATCATCGGCTGTCCTCGGCTGATGACCCCGCAGTCGCCCCAAAGCGCTGTTGGAGGCGTGACAGACAATAAAATTTGCCCAGCAGTTTTATAGCTGTACAACGAACTTCAAGCGCAGATGCTGCACATTTGGGAGAATTTAATTTTAACAACACCAGCTTTAATTATACTATCGTTGACGACAGTGAATATTGTTGGAGTGAATAAGAAACAGAATAGAAACTGGTCAGATTTGGGAAGGAAGCTGAACAGCATTTGAGCAAGCAGTTTGTAGATTAAGAATCAAATAATAAATTGATTAACGCAACTAAATTTCGCTTGGGAAAATTTACAAAAACATTCTAATGATTTTATGCACAATCTTTAAAAAAAAATCTCATTCACCTCTTTTACAGGCCGTTAAAAGGGATTTTTTGCCAAGAACCCTATATTTTATCGGTTGTTTATTGTGATTATTTTGAAGGGTTTCGGGTCTTGCAACATCATACACCACCACCCCGAACAGACCAGAGTTGATTAATCTCTAGTCGTCTCTCAGTGAGCGCTAACAAACACTGGACCAAAAAGTTATATTTACTTTCTCGTACAACTATGCAATTGAAATGTAATTGGCCAGATTTCGAGACAAAGCTAGCCAACATTTCAGAAAGCGATTTATAGATTAAGATTGGAATAACAAATTGATTAGTGCAACTAGAATACGCTAGAGAAAAATTACTTACATTTTTTTACGTTTTTATGAACAACCTTATCAAAATATATCCCTTTCACCGTTAAAAGTGATTTTTGCTGGAGAAAAGGCAACCAAATTTTATCAGTTGTTTATTGTGGTTATTTTAGGGAGTTTCGTGTCTTGCAACATCATATCTTTTTTTAACATCGTCAACCCGACCAGAGTTGATACACATGAACAAATTACGGAAAATCTTCTTATGATTTTATGAACAACCTTGTCAAAAAATACCCCCCTCACCGCGTTTACAGGCAGTTAAAAGTGATTTTTTGCCGGTGATAAAACAGCTTATATTGAAAAGTAACAGTTGTGAAATAATGTATGCATTTACATTTAAAATATTGTCAACCAATATTTTAATAACGGATCTTTTAAGCATTAGCTTATGTCTAGTATTAGTACTGATGATAAATCGTGTAATAAATTTTGAGTTGGCACATACTAAATAAACATTAGATTACCAATGGTAAATCTATTCTTGTTACTCAGTCCAGATTAAAAGATGGGTTCAAAGGTTAAGATGATCAAAAGTGGAAGTTCCAAAGTATTTAATTCCATAATATTGCTAATAGTAAAGGACCTCTGTCAGTTATGAATGACTGTAGTTTAAACAGCTGTCCGTAGACATATATATATTTTTTGCCTGGGTTGTGTGACAGGGAAAGCAGGCTGTTACTCATGCAGCGAATAGTAGGAGACAATTAAATTAAATAGTTATCCGTAGATAGTTGTTATCTGGTGTGAGAAATAGAAAGCTGACTGTCGCCCATGCAGCTTGCCCCCGTCTCCCCACGACGCTGGTTTTACCACGGGAATAGCAGGGGCTGCTATAGTTTGAGCACTGACGAGGTCACATGTGTTTTTCATCACGATACCATCACTAGATGCCCATCTAACCAAAAACTAAGGATGCATCAACATAGTGGTTTAAACGCGCCCTTTGATACTAACCTGAGTATTTCCCGCCCCGGCACAAGATACAGTTGCTGGTGTTCTTAAATGGTTACCCATCTTTGTAATGGCCAGACTCGAGGTTTCTTAACTTAGGTAATCTGACGGGAAACGGTGTCTCCAATGCGCCTCGATGGTATAATCGTATACGATGTATTCATCAACCTTTACACACAGTGCTGCGTTGGGCATCAAATTTTTATTTGCTGTTTCCGTAGCATACTTGTTTTTACGAGAAAGAGTCGCTAGCCCTATGCTCGACCCCAAAACTGGATGACATTTTTCGGGATTTTAAAATCAGTGTTGCCCTTCACATAGATGAGGTACTCTTCCGTGTTAATAAGCCCCATCTGCCTGAGGCAGCTAAAAATAGATTCAATGGTTTTGACTGGGATTTGAACTCGCGTAGTATGATTCTATAGTCCGAGCTTTTACCAATGTTTCAGCTTGCCGCCTTATACGGTGTATGCTTATACCAATTTGAAAATTATATTATAAAATAAGAACTTTTTAAGAAAAAACGAACCAAATGTTTTACTCTGTGTTTTGTGGTGCCGAGTGATAGTGAAGAAAGGAACAACGACAGGTTGATAGATCAGAGAGAGTTTATATCAGGTTTGGTTAGTAGGTACAGAGATTGGTTAGTCATGGCGGAGTCGTCAGTCAGACATCCAGCGTAGCTTTCAGGTGCCTTCCAGTGCAATTATCGTGCCTCTGCTTACATGCGTACTGGGCGAGCCCATGTTTAAGAGTAGAATGGATGTAAGCCCCCACAACACTCTGACTAAAATATATATTTATTGTCTAGCATTTGGATCACAGTAACCTAGGGTATAACGCTCTTGTCATGCTAAGTAATTTTCTATGACATGGATGGATACGCTTTGAGTTTTCTGTATAAATTTTGTTATGGATCGATAAATGATAAAGTTCTAAAATATTCTAAGGAACTCTATTTCTTTTAATATTGTTTATAAAATTATATATCGCTATGGTCAGGTCATGTCAAATGCTACTGGTACCATTTAACCCAGTACTATCTGCCGCATGATCAGCCTACATGTGACTAAACTAATTCTTTCACCAGATTTTCTTTTCTTTTTTATTTTTGCTGTTTCCGTAGCATACTTGATTTACAAAAAACAGTCGCTAGCCCTAACTGGAGGACTTTTTTTAAAAAAATCAGTGTTATCCTTCACCTAGATGAGGTACTCTTCTGAGTTAACGAGCCCCATATGCCCGAGGCTGCTAACAGTAGATAGAATGGTTTTGACTGGGATCTGAATTCACTCAATATGATTCCATAGTCTGAGCTTGCTCCACTCGAAGGGTTCTCTCACTTTAAAAAAAAAATGGTTGCCCAACGACTAATTATAAAAATATATATTTTTTACAGTAGTGACTAAAATAGAAGCATGTGTTAACCACCCAGTCTATTCAATAAAAATAGGATAGTTTGAAAAAAAAATGAAGAAGAAGAAATTGTTATTTGTTTAAAGAACCAAGAGTGATCTGTTTGATTACTGGGGAAATAAATGTACGAGGAAAAGCGAAAAACAGGAAAGAAGGTTGGAAAAAAAAAAAAAAAACAACGCTAAGTAAAACTAACCAAATAAATAGAAGAAATAAATAACCAAAATATAAAAAAAAAACATACCCCCCCCTGTAACCATTATTTAAAAAAGAAACTTAAAAAAACGAAAACGAGTAATCAAGCAAACTAGGTTGCCTCTTTTATTGGAGAACTCTACGCACTATACTGGATTCTTTTCAATGTTGATCTACTGTCTGCATTTCACAACACAATCATCCAATTTGTCATGGTGTTTTGATATAAAAGACTTTAGTTTGAATAGAGCTTATCACCTCGACTTTTTTTTTCAACACCTCAGCCTAGAAACTTATCTATCTACCTATATGTCTCTCTTTCTATGAAAATCTCCACACATATATCGACAAATATATAAAATTACGTGTCTGTGTTGTTGGCAAGCTTCTGTCGTAACTGACAATGCTATGGAGTTCGAACCATGACCTCTTATGACCGACGATAGCTCACTAGGCCTGGACGCCGTTTGGCCAGTGGCGTCAGTGGTGTGTCTCCCGCCTATGCTGCACCTCTCATAAAAGTGACGGTATCTCAGATCCGATCACACCAGATGACATCGGCGCGGGCGACTAGCAGAACGTACATAAAATAATGTTTGCATTCCGTCAGATACAGATATCAGATACTGTTCGAGGCTGGTCGGCAGTTTTTGGTTTGATTAGTCGAATGGTTTAAGCATTCGAATAGAAAAGGTCTTCCCCCTCCCCAAACCCTCCCTCACAACAACCGATTAGGGGCTAAAAATTTCCTCAATTAGAGTTACCCCCTAGGGTGAAGACCGAGAGTCTCGGGATAGCCTGAGATTGCACAAAACTCTATTAGAACTGGAAGACTGATCTAAACCCGAACGAGTGAGTAGGGATCTTCCTTAGGGCCGTGCTTAGGGCTCCCGCAGACCCTGCAATTGCAGGGGGGCGCAAACTCTCTATGAGCCGCAAGGCTTCAGAGATCTCTTGTAATGCAAAAAATTACCAAAATAATTTATTGTTAAGATTAATTAGAA
>JAUZSX010178881.1:0-16517 GCA_034780655.1 Idiosepius hallami
ACTTGTAAACCTACATAGTTACAAGTATCAACCACTCTACTTTACAATACAGCAAATACAACGTTTATATACTCACCCATATATATATATTTTTTTATATTTTTTTTTTTTTTTTTTTAATCAACACAGGCATTCTTCATTGAGTTCCTTATAATCTCATAAGGCTATTATACAGTAAAATCTTCATTTGATGTTCTCCTGTTGAACTTTCAATTTCTTAATGACTTTGTAGTGTTCAGCACCTTATTTAGCTTTGAGGTCAGCCTGCCTCTAATCAAACTTGTTAGATATTTCTGGAATAGTTTGATATAACATAAGTTTACTTATGTATCCATTACTAGAAAAGGAGATTTCTTTTTTTTTGTTTATATTTATTTTAACCACTGAACTTATATGCATTTGGTAAATCCGAAGATTAACTTAATCTTTTTAGATTTTAACAGTCTAATTAAATTGTAGCAGTAAGCAAGAGTGGTTCAGTAAAAATAAAAATTGCCAAATCAAAATCCTTTTTTTTTTGCTGTGTATCGAGTTTATGAGGATGAATTTGTATCAAGCTTTTAGACTGTTACATATTCTGTTCTGTTTACATCTTCAGGACCGTCACAAAACTCTTATTCAATCCTCAGGATCAGTGGAGTTCAATGTTCTGTAAAATCTCTTTATTAAAACATAAAAATTCTTGAAGATGACAAAGATGAGAGCAGCAATCCAAAAACTCAATTCACAAATTATCAAGCTTCATTTCAAAATAACTGAAAACAATATATTTTTTTCTTTTTTTTATTGCAGTGGATTTATTCCAAATTGACGAAGTAACTATTCATGAAGGAGAATGGAGTGAATCCATGTACAGTTTGGGAGCTGAAACCATGGATGGGGTAAATTTCTAAATTTTCAATATTTTTCTTTGGCTGATTTAGTTTGTTTTTCTATACAAAGATTCAAGTATGAAGATTCTAGACAGTGTTGGGCCAGTTGCCTAAAATCAATGACTTTAACTTTTCTGTTCCGTCTTCTATTGTGATTACTATTTCCATTACTATCTCATATAGATTCGGGGCGATCGACATGACCCAGTGGATAAGTAATCACACTTTGGAACCATAATACGCAGGTTCAAATCCAAGTTCCATCTACGTTGACATGTCGACTAATCCCCATCTTCCCTCCAGCTATGGATTAAATAGTGCAACTTGTGTTATTAAAAAAACTGTGTGTTTAAAAATAACATTTTATCACAAGTAATTGTTGTTGTCATTAAAATGACCTAAAAAGGCTGATAAGCCATTAAACACAAAACAAACAAAAATCATACAGATTCAAATTAGATTGGTGGTATCATTATTTGCTACACATATTTTTACTAATGTTCCAAGAAGGCTCACTTGGGTTAGTAGAGAGGCAGTTGGACTTTGGAATCATAATATGCAAGTTCGAATCCCATTTGTACCAATTAACCTTCATATTTAGACTAATATCCTTGAGAATGGTATGAATCCCCGCATATTGTGTTGTTTAAGAAATTATGTATGACCAAAAATTGTTTCTCAAAAACTATTGTTCTCGGCATTAAATGACCTAAAAAAGTTGATATACTGTAAAACTAAGCAAACAAACAAATGATGTGTCTACTAAACAAAAGTTTTAAAATAATCAAACCACAGTTTAAGCAATGCTTGAAATATTTACCCATAATGCTCCTTAAAACTATTTCATTCAAAGATTTGAATCGGTTGTTCATCCAGATTTGATGGTTTTATTTTTTGATTTCTTTTTATTTGATCTTTTTCTGTTTTTGCTTTTTTTTTAATTGAAACATTGAAACAAAATTATAACAAAAAAAAGTTTGATTATTGATAAATTATTAATATTAATTTGACTACTAAGTAATTGGTTATTTTAACATATTAACCATCTGTCTACTCCCAGTTTTTTTTTTGTGTTATTTTTTATTTTTTTTATTGAAACATTAAAACAAGATTATAACAAAGAAAGAGTATTAATATTGGTAAATCATTTAATATTAATTTGACTATTAAGCAATTTGTTGTTTTTTAACATATTAACTATCTATTTACTCCCTGTTTTTTCTTCCTCTTCAGAATCTCTATGATTTGTTGATGGATATGTTGGACGAAAGAGGTATCAATGATGAATTCATCAACCAATTGATGGATTTCTGCACAGTCTATGAACACAAAAGATATCTGACCTTTTTGGATGGTATAAAAAAATTTGTAGATAAAAAGTAAATTTTTTTTTCTCCCATTTAGTCTTCAACTTGTAATGTTTGCATTGACTTCCATTCTGGAAAAATTGTAACCAATTCGAATTGATTATGATTATCACCAACTCAAAACATTTGAACAAAAAACAAGTAAAATTACACAAAAAATAAAATAAAAACAAATAAAAAAAGAAATAACAACAAAACTTTTGTTTTCATTTCTTTCTCTCTCTCTCTCTTTTTTCAAAAACTTACATCAACTCTTTAAGCTGTATTGTCAATGGTAAAAAAATACTTTTATTTTCCTGTAAATGAAGAGATGAAGGGTGCAACCAGAGGATGGCCTCCAGTCGTCATGGTTCTCTCCATGCCATTGGAACAAGGCCAACCTCTGCCAAGGAGTCGTGTGGTGACTGCAGGTGCATCAGTCTCCCCACGTTAAAAGACATCACGCACAGGCGTCCTCCACGGAAGGGTCCACAGATCCAAGACGGAGGACAGTCATACTCGACAACGAGTGACGCCAAGAAATGAAGAAATGGTTCAGTTTTTGAGAAATAATTTGTGTATAAAATCATAAACTTTTCCCAAGCTAAATTTGGTTACTTAAATTGGTTCCAGCCATCAACCACCACACCCACTGGTGTGTTGGACAGTAAATTTATTTTTTTTTGCTGTTTCCGTAGGATACTTGTTTTAAGAGAAAGAGTTGCTAGCCCTATGCTCAACCCCCCAACCTATAGGATCCTTTTGATATCAGTGTTGCCCTTCACCTAGATGATATACTCTCCAGAGTTAACGAGCCCCATCTGCCCGAGACAGGTAAAGGTAGATAAAATGGTTTTGACTAGGATTTGAACTCTCATAATACGATTCCATAGTCCGAACTTTTACCAATGCACCACCTCGCCGCCTATGTAAATTAGTTATTATAATCTTAAACCACAAATAACTTTGTCCCAAAATCTGACCAATTACAATTCACCTTTTAAATTTGTGACAATATTCACTGCAATCAATGATGGTTTTATTAATCCTTTTGGGTCTTAAAGACCAATATATCGTCCCTAGCGACGTAAGGCAAAAAAAGACACCAATATTTTGACCCTAATAGTATACCTCTGAGTAACTAATTGGTAATTTGGCGAAGTCAGAATCCAAAGGATTAAGATTGTGTTATTAATAAACTCTTAAAAATATGCAACACCATTACTTGGGGGGGCGTATAATAACATTCTTGGAGTATTGCTATTTGCTGGCCTATATTTTTTCTCTTCCATCACAAGTGTAGTTCACAGAATAAAAAGAATCTAGAGTGATATAAACCTGTTTTTCACTGCAGCCTATTTTGATTGTCAGATATTCAAAATTTACTTCTCTAAATATTTCTACCTTTTATTATTAGCAAAATACTAAAAAGTGTTGTCCGGGGACTTGTCAATATTTTTGTTTTTTCAAAAATGCTTGTTTAAAAATGAATTATTCTTTTCTTAATTTTCAAAAAACGCTTTACTTGTTTATTTTTAATTAAAAAAACGGTTCTTTGTATTTTCTCAGTGTTTAAAAAAACCAATTTTTTTTAAGTATGAATCACCACTTCTAAAATGAAATGATTTATATGGTCAAGTTGCATGGGTGACACTAGTTCCCATCAAATCACCAAAGTTAAGCAATGTCAAGGCTGGCCAGTTATAAGATGGGTGACAAATTTAAGAATACCAGTGTTCACAGTTTAATTTCGTATTTTCTTCTGGAAATATAGTGTTTACTTTATCTAGTTATGTGCATGCCTGTAAATTCAAAACTGGAAGTAGAACCCGTTCAAATTCCTTTAGAGTTTTATAGTATATAATATATCAAAGATTCTTTGATTCTATCTATACACACCCCCTTTTTGTAAACTTGATCTATAAAGTATTTGTAGCTAAATTTCTCACCAAGTATTTGTGAAAATCAGAATTGGTAAACAAAATCCTGGAGACATCCTCCCTAAACAGTGGATAGACAGATTTTAAAATCTTAATACATTAGTTCAAATCCCATTCATTCCATAATTCATAATTGGACTAATACTCTTGGGAAATGTATGAATTCCCACATTCCTTCAGCTATGGATGAAAAGTGCATATTTTGTTATTGTGTGTGGACAAAAATGTTTATAAAAAATCACTGTGGCATGAAATTACCTAAAAAAATAAAAAGTTGATATGTTGTAAAACAAAACCTAAATTCCTAAAAAGACTTTCATAAACAGCTCTGTAATTTATTTTTTCACCATTTCTAGAAATAAAATCTGGTTTATTAATGAAAAATGCGTTAATTCATATAAAAATCATAACATCGTGGTTGTATGAGAGCCTTCATTCTGTAATTCTTCAGAAAGGGAAAACAATAGTTATTTTTTTTTTAAATTGCAATACTGCTTTTCTATACCAAAATCTTTAAATACCTTAGAGAAGAGCTTTAGAAACGAATTTTTTTTTTAAAGCATTAAAATTGAATTTATTTTTAAAAAAGCATTAATAATGAATTTATTTTAAAAAAAAGCATTAATAATGAATTTGTTTAAAAAAAAAAAGCATTAATAATGAATTTAGTATACAAGCATTAATAATGAATTTAGTATAAAAGCATTAAAAATGAATTTAGTATAAAAGCATTAAAAATGAATTTAGTATAAAAACATTAAATATGAATTTAGTATAAAAAAAGCATTAAATTCATTCAATTGTAATAACTCCCCTATGTTGACCTCACATTCAGCGGATGCTGCGGGCCAGAAATAAGCCATTCTTTAAAATTTGACCCCTTAACAGCTATTTTTCTAGTTTAAAACCTACTCGAATTTGTTGGTGCTTGATCAAGTAAAGATATCCAGGCAAACTAATCAAAACAATCTTTCTCTGGACTTTACTTGTTCTCTTTACAAACCCTTCGGATTTTACTAAAAAAAACAAAAAAACACAGACCATGAGAATCCCATGTCATGTATTTATTTCATGGACCATAATTCACCCATGACTGACTGGACTCTACAACAGACCCACAACACCAGATTCTCACTCTCTCTCTCTCTCTCTATTGCTTTTATTCTCGCTCTCTTTCTTTTTATGTCTCTCTTTCCTCTCTCTCTCTCCCTCTCTCTCTCTCTCTCTCTCTCTCTCTTTGTCTTCCATTTTGCATTTTGGGCAACTGAAGAACCCATATCATTCATAACTAAAAGATTACTGTAAATAAATTTACCGGAAAATATCTTTCAAAAGTTCTCTCAAATCCTGTTGGTTTTGACTGGAATTTGAACTTGTGTATTCCAGAGTCCAATCAATCCTATCCTCACTCACTGCCTTTAGAAAATGAAACCACAATAATTATTTAAAATAATAATTCAGACCGCTAAAATTGGCATATGTACGATACTGCCTAAATGCCTTACTCTACACTTCTTCCTTATCTTAGAGTGGTTGTTGTTCCCAAGCTTTTCTACATCGCGGTCGGCGGCACACTTATTGAGCTTTTTAAATTTTCGTGGCACACCTTTCACAGGTAGAATCTTATTTTAGCGTCCCTTACTCAGGAAAATATTTCAACAAGGGACATTAAAGTAAATAAAGGGCAAGTCACTCGCGTAGTATTTATTTTACTTCAAAAACAGGATAAGGGTTAGGGTTATTTTTTTTTACTTAGATTTTTTTTTAGTTAAAAAATAAATTTAAAAAAATAAATTGAAAGTAAAATAAATACTATGCGAGTGACTTGCCCTTTGTCAAAATATTTTCTGGGGTAAGGGACGCTAAAATAAGATTCTACCCCCTTTACACGAATCACAAAAAATCAATTTCTACTCATAAAGCCTTTTTGCCAAAATATGTGATTTTAGTCATGTTTTATTTAATATTTAGGTGTTGTAGATATTGTAAATTAAGATTTTAGTCGGACAAATCAGAATTATCTACAAAGAAACTGTTGATATTAGGCATAACAATTAGATTCCAGAAATTCAGTAATTTTGAATTGCGCGCTTATCATCATGATGAAGAAATTAAATGTCTTCGTTAAAAAAATGAAATTAAATGTCTTTTTCCACCGATTCTCTTCTTGTCAGGGCACACCAAAAACACCACACACACACCAGTCAGTACCAGTAATCATTACGCGGCACGACACACTAATTTGTGCGGCACGGCACAACGGCACTCACTGTGGTGGCTGTGCTGTGTGGTTGGTGTTGGTGTGCCTGTGCGTGCGGCTACGGCAGTCACAGTGGTTGGTTGGAAACCACTGTCTTAAAGAAAAAAAAGAAAAGCATTAAAAATGAATTTAGTAGAGAAAAGCTAAGCATTCTTAGCATTAGAAATTAATATACTTTAAAACATTCATTAGAAATTAACTTAGAATAGGGGAAAAAACATTAGAAATTAAATTAAAGTATTTGAGTGGTTTCTTCCTCTTCGACAATCCTTAATGGCAAGTCCCCGGCGCCTGGTCAAAGCCGGACAATACTAGTAGAATCTATTTTTGTCTTTTACCGTACTTTTTACAAACACACACACAGACACACACACACAACAGCCAAAGCGAAACAGCAGCAGCAGCAGCTAGCACTCAGCAATATGCAAAAACTACTACTGCTAAGTCTACTACTTAGAAACTCCGTTTAGCAATGGAATAATAACCGAACAAACTTTTTTCCTTCTTATATATCTTATATTACCAATTTTAATAAACCCAAACGATAACACATAATCTAAATCAAAGAATCGAATAAAATGTTAAGAAAAATAAAGAACTCGATATTCCTTCACCTGAAGTGAAGTTCCATTCATAAACTTTTATCACTGAACGCTGCCTCTTTTTTGGTTGACCAATCAGAATCCACGACGTGGCATCTTCGCATAAAAATTTTAAAGGGGAGACGCTTGGATAATATGAAAGTATGGAAGAACAAAAGTGCTAAATTGAAAATGTTTCCTTAGATAATATTTTTGAAAAAATACAAATTGTGTCTTTTGATTTAGAAAATATTTTATTTCTTTGGTTTGGAAAATATGAATTAATAGTACAACATATTTATTATGAACAATGGGAAAACATTAGAATTTTCTGTTTGTTCAAATCATCTTTGAGAAACATCTAATCTTTATTCGGCAAATGGAACCAGACCACGAGGAGCACCAAATGTGCGCTACAAAGACCAGCTGAAGCACACTCTGGCAGTAACCGACATCGACCAGTGCGACCACTCCTCGTGGGAAGAAGATGCCAGGGACAGGAAGGCGTGGAGGAGGAGGAATGAATATTGTACATCGTGGCAGTGCCAGTTCGTAGGGGAGAGGCTGGGAAAAGAAGGAGACAAGAGCGGGAACAACCCCATTTCCCTACCCTTAACTGTGAACACTGTCCGCGGCTCTTCCGCTATAGAATCGGACCGTATAGCCATTTATCACAGAAGCACCCACCCCACTGACGACAGAACCCAATACTCGGATACGAGTAGGAGCCGACGACGACGAATCTTTATCAAATCAAAGAAGCAGTCACTAATACATCTAAAATTGGAAAATTCTAATTATACTTTTTTATTATTTTTGAGATGAAGCTTCGTAATTTAGAAATTAACTTTTCTCATCACCGAATCCTCAGGAATCACTGTCTTCCATAGTTGTTGTCTATCGAACCATGTTTCAATTCCTACCCAAGCCGGCCAGAAGGATTTACTTAGTCACAAAAACTTGCCCTTTTAGGGCCGCAAGTACATTCTGCTTCGGGGCCGCTAAAGGGCTAGGCACGGCACTGTTTGTATTTGAACTTAGTTTTGTAGCTTAGTTATTTTCTTCAACCCGTTCATTATATATATATGTCTATGTATTTGTGTGTGTGTGTGTGTGTGTGTGTGTGTGTAACAGTCTCTATTAGTCAAGTTTAAGTCCAGAAACCTGAAACTTGATGTATGGGGTATTTGTGCTTGTGAATCAAATTGGATTTAGTTTAAATCAGAAAAATAGCAGCTAACGAGTCAAACTTTAAAAATTAGGTCGTTGCGGGCCCGTCCACTCTATGGGGGTTACGTTGGTCATTAGGATATCAAAATATCTGTAGTTTACCAAAATAATTTTTGTCATTCAAAAAATTACGCCAGTTTTCTTAGAATCAAAATAATCTTGGAGTTACAAAAAACTCCTTACTGACACCTTACTCAAGACGGACTTATCAGTAACACTTTTGAAGTCAAAATTAACTTCCTCTCTGTAACCATGCGTCTATTTTATCCACTTACATCATCGTCATTTCTGGCATTAATGGTATGTTTTTTTGATATTTCTTCTTCAGTAAATTTGTTTCCAGGGTCGTGATTTGGGTCCCCGTCGACCCTTCAATTGCAGTGGGGAACAAATATCCCTAGAGGCTACATGTTCCCGCAAAGCCTCAGATCTATTGAAATAAAAAAAAATAGTTATGAGGATTAACCCTATCCTTCTAAGATATTTTCCTTTTTTAAATTTTGCTTTGAACTACAATCAAGGATTTATTTTCAGACTGTTTATATTTGTTCTAGATTTACATCTTATAAAGGTACCTGTACTGTCGTCGTCACTTAGAAAGATTTTTCAAAGTGTTACCCGGCCGGCCGGACAGCCCGCTTGCTCTGACACCTCTTTTCCACGCCACTGCTTATGAGTTCAGTATGTTGGGGACACAGTTGCATTTTTACGGGTGGGGAGAGACACCGCTAGGTGCATTCTACAGGGGATGGGACGGCAATATTGCTGAGCACGGCATCATTGAATGTTCGTCTCTATTTTTCTAGGTTACAGATTTCTTTAACATTGTCTGTGTATTTGGTACGTGTAATTTAATATAAATAGTATCGGGTCAAGCTAGTTATTATTATTATTACTCCTATTATTATCATTGTTGTTCCACGTTCCAGAAGTAAAGCCACTTATTTTTATTGTTTTACAGTTATTTTTAAAGAAGGTCGTTTCAAAAGTATCTATCTTTTAAAGTTATTTTTTTAAAGTTAAATAGCTACGAAGACGGGAGTGGTAGACTGGTAGACTACACTGCCAGACACTAGTACCATTAAAACGAGAGACATTATTCTCTGTGCCCCAGAATTTATTTTTTACATAGTCACACATATTTCTGACAGTAAGAACAAACAAAACATTAAAACGATGGAAATAAAACTTAGAGGAGACGATTTATTAACTTTTAAAATAACTTTTAAGCTTCCTCCTCACTGACTTTCCTTAAAATCAATATTGATTTTTATACATGTGACGTGCAAAGGTTAAAATCGGACTTTAAAATTAAAACCATTGTTCTTACAAATCTGAGATTTCATAGCCAAAAGAAAATCTGGGTTTTTTTTTTACGGATATTAAGTTCTGTTCAATTGTGATCAAGTTTAGCGTTCGGCGCATCCGTAGATTGTATAGACTATATCGTTGGTTGCAAGTCTTGTACATTTTTATCAATAAGCATTGGATTTTCCTCGTTGTTTGCATTTTTCAGCTGTGATCGTTTTGACCAGATTCTGCGAAAATAAAACCAAATTTGACAGAAACAATGGAATTTTTAGCAAAAACGGAGACGAAAGGACTTTTCAGACTCTTTTTGCTTTTTATGATTGTTTTTGTGAAGCCGAGCGAACAAGCTGAAGTCATTCAGGGTTCGGTCCCGCTCAATTCCGGAACATTCAAAAAGGTAAAAAAAAAAAAAAATAAAAAAAAAAGAAACTTACTAAGAAACGAAAACTAAAAATATATTTTAATAAAATTCTGTTTTTCAGATTATTTTTTTTTAGTATAGTAAAAATTGTTTCAGTTTATTTAAAATTTACTCTTAAAATCTTTAATAGTTTTTGCGTTGATTTTCCATTAAATATTTTAAACAATATTTAAATATTTTCGAAAATGTTTTCATTAGAAAAAAAAAAGAAAGAAAAAGAATTTTAAAGAAAGATTTAAAAAAATTTTTTTCTAAAAATTATTTTCAATGAATATTTTGAAATTGTCATGAAATAAGCAAAATCTCACAAAAATATTCGTAACCTGCCGGTTAAATTTTTAAATTTGATTTGTTTTTATTTTTAAAAAGTTAAACAAAAAATTTAAATTTTAAAAACTAAATCTTAACGGTGGAAAAAAATTTTCAAGTTTTTTTTAACTTAAACAAAAGATAGTCGAAATAAATTAACCATTAAAATATTTTTATTTCAATTAATGTTTTCACTTCAATTACACATAAAAAAATTATTTTTGTTCTTAACTCTTAAAAAAAATCATTTCAGTTTTTTTTTTGCTGAGTTTTAAATAATTTAAATTTCATTTTGGTTTGTTGTTAAAAACGTTTTTTTTTTAAATTTGGTTCTTCGAATTTTTCCAAGAATTCGCAGAAAATAACTTTCGCAATATGAGTTAAATAAATTAAATTTGTCAAAAATTCGTTTCTTATTCTTTTTTTCTTTTTTTTTTAAATATTTTGTGATTATTAATTTATAATTTTATTTTCTGGATTTATTTTTAATTTTTAATGGATTAAATTTTTCATAAATCAAAATCATTTTTTAAAAAAGTTACATTTCATTTTCAACTTTCATTATCATTTGATGAAAAAAAAAACAATTATTATTTTTTTAAAATATTGGATTATTAATTTTAAAACATTATTTTGTTCACATTAATCATATAAAAATAAACATTAAAAAATCTGAAAAATAAAATTTGATAAGACACATTTTTATGTCGATTTTAGTTACGTACAAAAAAAAAGATATAAACAAACATGGAAGATAAATAATTTTCCAGCTGATATTTTGGATTTTTAATTTCCTTTTATCATCCAACATTTTTTTTTCTTTTCACTATTATTATTCATTTTAATTGGTGTATATTTTTATATTGTTTTATTCAAAAAAAGAATAAGAAATAAGTTATCTTGAGTTTTTTGCTTCAATTTCCACAGTTAAAAAAACAATTTTATTTATTTAATCACAATTATGAGTTTAGTTAAAGTTTCCGTCGCTTGATTTTCTTTCTTCTTTATTTTTTGTTTATTCTTTTTTTGTTTTACAAATATTATTTCATTTTCTATCTCTATACTTAATCTGTCAGTACAATGTGCAGTGAGTAGTCGTCGAGATGGGCACGAACTTAACTACTGAAAATTCATTCATTTATAAAATAGACTCACGCACGACACTTAGCAGTCAGTCCAGTCATTATGGCCGTGGTAAAAAGCAAAGAGACAACGAGGGGCATGCATGTTCCTCGTACACGATGTTGTTGTAGTAGTTGATTTCTTACATAAATGGTGATTAATCATTAATCCCTATTTAGGAAACTATGAATATTATTGTCACAACAGCAGGCATTTCGTTTGGTTTCTTTCGTTGTCTCCCCCAAAGATTTAAGGCGACGGCGTCCACGCATGATGCAGATGCAACCACACCGACCGACACCGGCTAAACTTATCCCCTTTTTTCATAATTCTTTCTTCTCTTTTTAGTGTTAAGTTCAGGCTTTAATTTTTCATGAAAAGATTGACCACATTTGATGACATGAATAAAAATGAAAAATGCTTGATAGTATTATTTTTTTTCTTAAAATCAAAAGCCTACCCATGCTGTAATTTTCGGATAGAAAAAAAAAGACGTCTCCAACCGGTTAGAAATGGTTATGGGAATGAATGAGAGTTCTCTTCATAACCTGAAATCCCCCGAGGAAAAAATAATGGCCGTAAAAAAACGAGTTAAAAGTTAATTCATGGAATCGAATTTTGATAAATATACAGGAAAAAAAAACCTTTCTTTAAAATAAAGTGTTAAGTAATCCTGTTAAACCATGATATTTTATTTTTAAGTCCTCAATTTTACGGAATAAACGCTTCTTCCTTTTTTTTTTCACCTTTTTGTCAGTTTGGAGAATTAGCTTTTCATTCATTTGTTTAAGTTTACCTATTTATTGGATTTATTTATTCTTTGTAATTTTTTCTTTTAAAAGGACATTTTAAAAAAAAATTGCTACCTAGAGTGAAAGAAAAAAATTACTTAATAGATTTACCTTAATATTTATTTAATATTGTTGTGTTTTTATGTACTCACTCAACTGCAACTAACTGTACCCTGATTATAAGAGAGTTGTAGAAAAAGTCTCTTATATCCGTTTTTTTGTTTAGGTACGTATACAATAACGCCGGCTCTTATTTCGAAACCGAGAAAATCTCTCTTATATCAGGGTTTCTTATATCCGGGTTACACTATATATTCCCCATTTTTTAGGGTTAGGGTTAAAAAATGTATTATTAAGTAAGTTTGATTAAATTCCATTCTTAAACCTCTGAACCCTAAAGGGCCAATATTTCGGCCCTGAACACAAGAAAATAGAAGAGACGTTAATATTTTGGCTCGAATATGTTCCTTCAATAAAACTGGTCTGAGTGACAACCTGGTAACTTTGATAAGTTAGGATTCAAAGGGTTAATACATAAAGGTAAAAACACGCTTTGAAAGTAAATTTAAAAAAAAAACTTTATCCTTGGATTTGAATGAGAATTGATTATTGATGAAAAAAACTAATTTTGCTTTGATGAGGACGAGAAGAAAAGTTTTAAATAAAAAGGCAAGACAGGCTATTATTTGTTATCAAAAAATGAATAGAATAATAATTTAAAGTCCTTGAATGATCAGATTTATTGAGATCTCCTCAAATTAATTGAATCAACTAAGTACTGCTTGTGGTGTGGTGCTGTGCTGTGCGCTCCGCATAGTGAGGGCACACACAGCTGGCTATCATGCTGCAATTTCAAGTCTCTAGACCAAAACTGGCAAACTAGCTTAATAGAAATTATTCCCAGACAAGTAGACAAAGTCACTTTTATATACATATGAGATTAAGGTTTTCCAGTTGGTATTATTACAAAAGCAAACTGAAAAAAAAGGAATGATAAAATATTAGATTCCTTTGATAATTTAAATAGAACTTTTTATTCAATCTTACAAAGTCTATAGACCACATTCTCTCCAGCTATGGGTTAAATAGTAAACATTGAATGTTTTTTCAATTGACGGCAGCTTATGAAAAATCACCGAACATTGTATAATTTAAAAAAAAAAATATGTGTGTATATATAAAAAATGTTCTCGGCATTAAATGACCAAAAAAGGTTGATATGCCGTAAAACACAAACAAACATATAGAGAAAGTGAGAGAGATAATAGAACAAAGATAAGTAATGTTGTTATAGAACATGGGATGGATAATGTTTTTTCTCTTTTTGTTGATGATTGATAAAAATCAATGTTTTCTCAATTCCACTATCTTTTAAAGAGCATCTGCTGTTTTCTTAAGTGTTATTTTAGTCCTTGTCACCTGTCATTCTTCTCTCAACAGTTATTGTTTACTTTTTTGAAGCTCTCATATTCAAGATCTGAAACTTTCTTTTTTAACCATAAGAAATCAATGTTACAAAAACAGATTTTACCATGATTTGAAATAAAACTTAAAAATAAAAAGGTATCATAGCACGTACACGTGGCATGTTTCTTTTTACGCTTTTTTCATTTTTATAAAAATGGTTTTTAATGTGTTTCTTTTAAGTTAAAACTTTATCCTCTCTTACTTTATTCTTGACCTAGCTGAGAAAATATATATCTCTCCTTCCTCGCTGACCAAGTGAAAGGCAAAACTTTATATATATTTCATAATCCAAAACTTTATATATATATCATAATCCAAAACTTTATATATATATATCATGATCCAAAACTTTATATATATATATCATAATCCAAAACTTTATATATATTTCATAATCCAAAACTTTATATATATTTTATAATCCAAAACTTTATATATATTTCAAAATCCAAAACCTTGTATATATTTCATAATCCAAAACTTTATATATATTTCATAATCCAAAACTTTATATATATTTCAAAATCCAAAACCTTGTATATATATCATAATCCAAAACTTTATATATATTTCATAATCCAAAACTTTATATATATTTCATAATCCAAAACTTTATATATATATCATAATCCAAAACTTTATATATATTTCATAATCCAAAATTTATAAATATTTAATAATCCAAAACTTTATATATATTTCATAATCCAAAACTTTATATATATTTCATAACCCAAAACTTTATATATATATCATAATCCAAAACTTTATATATATATCATAATCCAAAACTTTATATATATTTCATAATCCAAAACTTTATATATATTTCAAAACCTTGTATATATTTCATAATCCAAAAAAATGTATATATTTCATAATAACAAACACATTAAATTATTATCATCATTATTCATTTTATTATTTGATTTTAAATATAATAGTTTTTAATATTTTATTCTTGTTGTTATTTCTTCAATTATTATTTTCTCTGCAACCATACACAAAGTTCCCCCAATCATTACAATATTCGATTATAACATCAATCTTCAATTAAATTATAATTGTATTACAAAACTTTTTTTTATTGATATTACAAACACTTGAGGAACTTGTATGCACATTGTACCAACAGAAAAGCCCAGCTTTGCCCACGCAACTTTGAAAATTTTTGGTATGGCCAAAATATGTATTTAAATGAAATCCTCATGTTATGATTCAACCTAAATCTTGTATAAATTTGAACATGTGTCTGGACAGCTGTTTCGATCTTATTGGATCTCATCAATGACATGCAATACTGTAATATTTCAAGGCCTGAGTAGGATTTAAACCTGCAGACCACAAACACTTTAACAACTGACCCATGACTCGGTTATGTATTCATAATGGCAACTTCTATATTTTTACTCTTAACTGTAGCCACTTTCTTTCTAGGAGCTGGTTTTTTTTGTTTTTTTTTATAACTATTGGCAGTATTTTGAAACAATCTAGATGGTACAACGTGACAATCATACCAGTGGTATGAAAAAACACAAGTTTCCATAATTAATTAGTAATCTGGAGCAAGATAAGAAAAACCAAGATTTCAATAGAAATAGTATAACTTACAACTATGGATCTTCTAACAATCTATATGCAAAATCAGTGGCATATCTTTTGAACAGTGTTTCTCAAAGTGGTCTTTACAGCCCCCCTTGGGGCGGGTGTTGAAAAAGTGCAAGGGGGCAGTACAAAGTTTTGCCCTACGTGGGAGTGTTGAACGTACAGAAAGTTGTGTTGAACACATTCTATTTATTTCTTGTTCTATGACTATACTATTTATATAAAGGATGCAATTGAATTTCATTTTCTTACATTCCTATCATAAAGGGCTAAATACAGATTTAGTGCAGTTTCTAAATATCTTACTAAGCAAAGAAATTGCCAGCAAATTGTAAAAAGGAAAGGTTTGAGACATTTTGTAAGCAATATAGAGTAAGTGAATTAATCAAAAAGATTTATTGTCATCCATTTCATTAGTTTTGAATTGCAGCTATTAAACATTTTTTTTTCAGCATAAAAATTTATTTGTAGCACATTTTTCATTTTAATAAATGTATATTATTATGTAATAAATATATCTTGTATATTATACAATTAAATAACCATTAGAGGGCGGTGGCAAATCTAATTGTGTCCTAAGGGAGTGATAGTTAAAAAAAAGAGAAACACTGATTTAGAAAAATAGTTTGGGATTTATTTTTTATTTCTAACAGTTTATCAAATTTTTTTGCTTCTTTAAACTAAGAATAATCATTTGTTTTTTTTGTTTTTTTCTATAAATGTTACAAGATTTTTATTTGAATAATACTCCCTGATTGAAAGGAATAAAGGATTCATACCACCTTTCCAAAGAGTATTAGCCCAAATGTAAACTTAATGGTATGACTGGTAATCAAACTCATATTTTATGATTTTAAAGTCTCAGCTCTGAAACATAGTGCTCTATAGAAAAAATGGGTCTTTCAAATAGCCGTAAACATAAATTATCTTATCAAAACTTTATTTCCTTTTGCAAGCTTTGTTACAAGGTTTTTGTTAACAAAAACCTTGTCCATTGTTAATTAAACTCAGTATCATTTTGCTTTTCTTCTTTTTTAAACCTGTCAAAGTATATTTTTATTTGAAATAAAACATTATATAACGACAAGTGGTCCTGGATAATTTTAACGAGAAATTTGCTTATTTTGTAGGCAAGAAACAACAGACTTAAACAACCTCTCCACTAGTCCCTTGTGGTGAATCATATACACTTTAGGTGGAATAACACGCATTAAGATATATATATATATAAGCGTTTAGTAACTGTCAATTTCTGGCTGGAT
>JAUZSX010178989.1:0-16512 GCA_034780655.1 Idiosepius hallami
CCATTTTTACGTGCTCTTACCCGGGCTTTATATATTCGGTGTTACCCTTCACCTAGATGAACTGCTCTCCCAAGCTACCGAGCCCCATCTGCCCGAGGCTGCTAAAGTAAAAGTAATGGTTTTGACTGGGATTTGAACTCGCATAACACTATCTCACAGCCCGAGCCTCTACCAATGCTCCACCGTCGCTGACAAAGTAAATATATCCTTTGATCACTCCAACAAAATTTCTAGCTTTGAAGATCTAACAGTATTTTAAATTAACCTGCTTAGTAGTTAGATAGGTGACCATTTAAGAATATCAGTTACCGTATCTTGTGCTGGGCATAAATACCCAGGTTAGTATCTGAGGATACTGTTAAACCACTTTGTAGATGCAACCTTAGTCTTTGCCTAGACAGGTATTTAGGAGAAGGAGAATGAAAACTCTGAAGTAAAACTTGAGGTCTGTTATTCATGTAGTCTGTGACAAACACTTGCACCAACTGTGTGTTATCTGCAGTTCTAAGGAGTGTGGATTGATCTCAAATTTTTATATCATTGTTTATGTTTGATGTATATCTAGAAGAAAACATACATTTCTCACAGTATGTAGGAAGATGTATTGTTTTTTCTGGAAAAATCTATTTCTGTTAGAAATTAAATTTACAAAATCTTTACAGCCAACTGGTTAACATATCTAAATTAATTTGGCTTCATATTTCTTCATTTTTTTTTTTTTACAGATGGGAAAGGTTTGGTTCATTCATTACAGGTAAATATTTCTTTTTTCTTATCAAGGTAAACTAACAATAGAAATCCTCTAAATATCAAAATTCATAAGGAAAATAAAAATGATACCTTTATTAAGGTTTTGTATTTCTTTTACATTGACCACCACCAGTCTACCTTGACACTTGGCAACGCCCTGTTCATCAGGCTATCACCTCCTTCCTTTGAGGTCTCCTGCACAGGGAACCTGCAGGAGGAATGCTGCAATATGATAAGACTTTTTACTGCAGCTGCTGCGACCAAACCAGCTTGTCTTGCATCGAACTTGGCCAGCCACAAGCATGCCTGCAGTCAATGTGGACAGCTCCTTAAATGGTATATTTATTCGCAAAGCCAAGAGAGATTTCTATTGCTTTTTATTTTTTTAATTATTCAATTTATTTGTATTTCTATTTCCACTGTTTTTCGTAATCCTTGAGATATGTTTATTTGCATATATGAAATCCTATTTTCCTCTTTTAAATTGTGACATTCCTTTTGGTGAATATGCTCTTCTGATTTCTTTAAGTATATTACTTGAACACCTTCATCAACCATCAATAAACTTATTAATAAAGGGAACTTGGTGTGTGTGTGAGAGTTTGTTCTCTCTACACGCCAAAAGACCTGAACTGATTTTCTTGAAAATTTACACAAATGTACTTCATATGTCTGGTAGTGTTCTTAGCTCGGTTTTGTCTTGGAATACTTTTGATAATTAATTAACAAAAATTAATAAAAAAAAAAACAAAAAACAACAAAGTCAGCTTTTAGAAAGAAAAGCTTGGCAACGATTAAGAGTAAAATCATTAATATTGCAATTAAGAAAGCATAACTGTGTTGTGGACCAGTTGTGATATTGTATATGTTATTTTGTTCTTGTGGCTTGATTATTTTCAGTTAGGAATCATTTTTAATTTTTCCATTCTTTTATTATCAACAATTATATTTTTTTTATCAAGATCAACAAAAGGAATTTAATTTTTCCATTCATTTATTAACAATTTTTCCATGAATATTTCAAATCCAATAAATCAAGCCATTATTATGAACCAAATGTTTTTTTTTACATGATTTTCTTTTTTGGTGTGTAGGTAAATTACATTCACAGATTGGTCCAATCTCGGCTGCTAGATAATGAAAAACCACTCCATGATCTTTATCGAATGCTTCGTATCCTTTTTTTCTTTTAAATCAGATTACACATTGCTGTCCTAGATTTGCTAATTTTTTAAAGATTTATTACAAATCAAATTAAATGTCTCTTGATAAAACATTTTTTTTTATATAATAAATAAATAACTTTTTTTTAAAAGACTTAAATGATGCATAGAATTTGTTATCTTTTTATAATATTTCGAGGATATTACCTCATATTCAAATATTTGAATATGCAAATTAGCAGCTAAAGCATTATTCTTTCTTGGAATAGTTTTTCCTTATTTTTAAATCTAGATTCATTTTGTTTATCCCTACAACTTGAAGTGCTTCATTCGCAGGTAAGAAATTTTTTTTTTACTTAGTTTGTGTTATTGAAAATCTAAAATTTAAACAGATATCTGACCAGACTTGACATTGCTTAACTTCGGTGACCTGACATGAAGCAGTGTCTGAAACAGGACTTGACCATGCACAAGACCTAAAGAAGAATGAAGGAATGCAACAATGATTAGGAAAACAGAAGTTAAACAATCTTGAAGAATAATGCAAACCCATCCAAAAGAAAAATTAGATTTTTTTTCTTATTTAAATCTTATAAACAGCATCAATGATCTGCTTTGTTTAACAGCTTCAAATGAGGTATCAAAGTCATTCATTTATATCGTATTGCACAGTGATGTGCATAGTGTAACAATTGATTTCCTCAAAAGGAGTAGCAAGGGTACTGCATGCAGGTTTGTTACTTGCCCTGATATAGTGCCTGGTATTCTTAAATGGTCACCCATCTAACTACTGACCAGGCTTGACGTTGCTTAACTTCGGTAATCTGACGGGAACCGGTCTCTCCAACGTGACTTGACCGTACACGGTATCAAAGTGCAATGTGCTATAGTCATGAAAATGATATTCAAACATTTGACTTCCAATTTATTTCATATACAGTATCAAACCTGATGCTCCATACAAGCGCTAAGTTGATAAATCACTTAAGCAGCATTTTTGCATCTAATGTAAATGTAACATATTTTTAGTGTATTTCTTTGATTCATTGTTCCTCTTAAGTCTGTAAAAAAACAGTTTATTATTGATTTAAATATTTTGTCTTCCAGATAAAACATTTATTTATGGATTTGAAATTTCTATTTTTATTTATTTATAGACTTTAAACAAATCACTGAACTACTTTTATTTTACCTAATAATATAATAATTTTTTTTATATGTATATTGTTTATCCCAGAAATTAATGGTATATGAATATTTTTATATTTGGGACTGCCCAAATTTTTATGCAAAGTAAAAAAAAAATATATTTTAGAACTCCTGACCTGTAGTTTTTATGATATTTAACTTCAGATAAAATAATAATTCATTTTTACTAAGATAGGATTTTTTCTTCTTTGGATGAGGATTTAATTTTCTTAAAAAATAATCATTAAATTTGATATTTTCATGTAATAAGCTGATTACCTATTTTAAAATTCAGATTCAACGTCTAGTGAGGGAACGGCTTGGAGATAGTGTGAGAGTCGAAGACTACACTGCTGGAAAATGTTTAGTTGTCTCTTATTGGAGGTATGTCCTATTTTTCTAGCGTTACTTTTCAAATCGGAGAAAAAATATCATACTATACAAATTTCATATTGGTAACATTCTTTATACTTTTGCAATTCAAAATAATTTCTATACTTATATTTTAAAAATTCAGTCTAATAAAAGAGTGAATTTTTAAAATTTATTATAGAAATTATATATATATATTAGTCCTAGCACGAAAGTGAATGACACAATGTTTAAAATGTATATATATATATAAATTAAATCTTTATAACCTACTTTGTAAAGTTTAAGTGCACTGTGAAAATTGATGATTTTCGAATTAAATCTTGTACCTTAATTTTTAAAGCTTATAGTTGAAACATTTTGCTTAACAATTTTCATGTCCTGCATGAAATGCTTTTCTAACTTGTATATATATATCCATGTATCAAATAAGTAGATAATTATAAAACAATTTTACTCAGTTCAATGTGAGTACCTTTAGTATTAAGAAAATATTGCTATTATTAAAGAAATAGTTTGGCAGTCGATATGGGAAGGGTTTTTTTGTACAAGTTATATTATTGAATAATGTTTATTTTTCACAGTCATATATTTTTGCTCTTATTAGAAGTATCTATAAAATAAATGTGACAGTCTTTTCAACATTTTTTTTAAATTATAAATTTTTTAACTTCCTGAAATTATTGATTATTAAATGTTTAAATTCTTGATAGATTTTCCAAAAATAGGCTTTGTTAATTTTTTTCTTTCAGCTAATTTAGTATTGAATTTGGATAAGCATTTTAAAGCACTTGGGACATATTACCTTTGCATTTAAAATTTTAGAGGCTCTTTTAGATTAGAAAATTCTGCTATAAAAGCCTGAATTATAGCTAGTCAAAGAAATTCACTTTTTATTCACAGTGTACACTATGCAAATAAAAACAACACATATTTAACAATAATTTTTTCTATTTTGTAGAACTTATCACAGGAAAGAAACCTGTATTTGAAGAAGTTTTCAATTCAATGGTGAGTAAAATTACTTGTATCAATGTTGCCCCTTACCTAAATGAGTTACTCTCAAGAGTTAATGAACCCCATCTACCCTAGGTAACTTTATGTAAAACCAAAGATTTTGTCTCGGATTTGATCTCATCTAATATGATTACAGATCCCAAGCTTTAACTAAAGCCCCACCTTTGCTGCCCAATGTTCAGTTATTTTTTTTCAAGACTTTACCTTAAAATTATGTCCTGATGTTTAGGCCATTTATTATAAATATAAAAAAATATATCTCTTATTTGGGCTATTTACATAAAGTAATATTTTATATGTAGTTCCACTTACAATTATTTATTTACTAATCTAGTTTGCTCTGTTATATATTTATTTCTTCATAATAAATAAATGCCATGAATAAAAATTAAAGTGTTATAAGATTACATTTTAGAGAACTTGTTTTATCTGATGAAATGCATAAAATATCAATAATATACTTTTTTAATCTTTCAGTCTGTTGCAATTGATACAACATTAGAATTGAAATGCAAAGTTACTGGTGATCCTAAACCTACAATCAAATGGTTTAAGTAAGTAAAATATTTTTTGATTATTTGAAAATAGACATATCCATTCTTATTACAAATTATTTTTAATAGACTTTTGATAAATATTTAATGAAATATTTATTGCATAAAATTTTTTATTTAATTTCCTCTCTTGAAGCTTTTTACAAAAACTGTTTTGAATCTTGCTATTTTGAAAGATTGTTCATTCGATTATCTTAAATTATTCCTGTAGGAATGATAAAGAGATCAAATCAACCAGCACCACAAAACTTAGTCAAGAAGATAATACATGCATTTTGAAGACATCCAAATTCAGCAAAACTGATATTGGAAGTTATAAATGTGTTGCTACCAATGAAATTGGCACAGCAGAATGTGAGGCTAAAGTTGATGGTGAGTTTAAATATGATAAAGATGATTATATCATTATCATTATTACTATTATCATTTTTATGTTTATTATTTTTTAGTATTATTATTGTACTAGTACCACCTGTTTCACAGTTTTTTTAAAATAAATTTATTCAAATTTTTTTCATAATTGAAGAAAATATTTTGACTTTTTACCTCCTTTCTGTTAAACTGGCATTCCTTCTAAAACATTGTAACTATAAAAATACAGATAAAAAATTAAGTCAAAAAAATTTTGATAATTACAATAAGTAAATTTTTCTCATAAATTCAGACATTCATTTCCCTGAATCTCATGTCACTAAAGTAATTATGGGTAATTTGAAATTATTGCAATATAGCAATAGTTATATTATATACTATGAACAGTTTTTTTTAAATAATGAAAAATTTATTTTCAGAAGAAACAAAGAAACCTGAATTTCAACAAGTTATTAAACCAGCTGTAAGTATTAATAATCTTATTGAATTAAAATCAGAAAATTAAATTAGAAAGACAGACTTATAATATAATTGATATTTTTAATAAACAATTTTATAATCAAAGGGTTTGATTGTTAAATATTCAAATATATATTATTTTAAAAAAAACTATGTTACTGAATATATATTTTTAATTGAATTATATTATGATGAATGATAGTATGGTGATTTAAATTCCAACATGTTATAATATTAGATTAAAAAAATGTTTGTATTGAACAGGAATCATCTAGGTTTATATTCTGCTAATCTTTTCTCCTTTCAGGTTGTTAAAGTTAATGGTATGTTGGAACTCAACTGTGTAGTTATTGGACAACCAAAACCAACTCTAAAATGGTTTAAGTAAGTTATAGAAATTTGTTTTTTCTATTAAATGTTATGGCTTTGCTGGTTTAAAACTGTTATCTTGTACTAGTTACATATTATTTTTATGTGACAGAAAAAAAAGTCAAGTAAATTATTATTATTACTTATTAGAACCTAATTAAATAAAATCAGGGCAATTTTCAAGTTAAATGGAAAATAGCGTATTATGTATAAAATTAGCTGAATAAATTAAATGAGAGTTGTAGAATTATTAGGATTCCTTGGGAAAAATTAAAATATAAATTAATTAATGATTATGTTAATTTTAAATGGAAATGTACCTTAATTGATATGGGTGGGAGGATTATTATTATTATTATTATCATCATTATTATTATTGTGTTGGGTGGGATTCTGGCTGGTCTTTAATTTCCTGACCCCAGACAAATTCACATAGTTTTTTTCTAAATTCAAGTGTCTTGTTGTGCTGGCTTATTTACACTTCTGGAATTCAAGTGTAAAAAATCTAGTTGCCAGAATATTTTACTTAGTAAAATTAGTGCGTACAACTAAAAGTTGAGTTTAGTTTGGTTAGTTGGTAAGAATGAAGTTGCATGTTTTTTTTTAGTTGAACAGGCAGCCGGGCCTGTAGTTTATAAGTTATGGTTTAAAAAAAACGAGTGGCAGAAAATGAATTGGAGTCCTGCAGGGAGTTAGAAGTTACAGTGAATTAGATGTCTAAGTCTGTTTGAGACTGTCTAGGGCAGAATAGCACTGAAAAAACTAATTGCCTATTTCTCTCCATGGAAATTTTGTTTTGTATGAAGATTTTTATATAAGCATTATCATATGAAGAAAGCCTGTTTTCTTGAATGATTCTTTCATCCCTTCCTTGTTCCCTTCACCTTTTGTGCAACTTCTTTACATTCCCCTGTATGCCCCGCACTCATGCTAATGCAAGCACACTTTGCAATGTCATATTTATCAAATTTACAATTCACAACTTTTTGTCTGTTATAGAGATGGCAAAGAAATTAAATCAACTTCAATAACAAGGATGATGCAAGAAGGAACTACTTACTTCTTAAAAATATCTAAAATTAATAAAACTGATGTTGGTACCTACAAGTGTGTAGCCTCTAATTCAGCTGGTTCAGTTGAGTGTGAAGCTCAAGTTACACTGGAGGGTGGTGAGTATATAATTGATTATTCTAAAATGTTTCATTTTCGTTGATGAAAATATAAAACTAAGGCAGACCAAAAAATTGATAATTATGTTTATAGAATTACTGTTTTATTTGAAGTTTTTAAACATTTGTGAATGATAATTTATAATGATCTGCTTTATTTACTTCCCATCAATTTTGAAAGCAACTGGAAGTATCAAATTCTGATTTTTCCTATAACCTAGTTTAGAGATGCAAAGGAGTTAAAAAAGGAAGAAATGATCCTTGATGACTTAATAGGCCATTAAACAAACAAAATAATTTCATATAAAATTACTTCATTCATCATCAACTAATTCTGATTCACATAGGTTATTTTTCTGGCATTTAATCCTATTTATTTTATGATATTAATACTAAACATTTAATTTTAGAAAAACCAAAAGAAGAAAAAGAACCAGCTAAAAAAGAACAGACAGCTCCTGTCTTTGAACAAGAATTGTGCTCTGTTGTAAGTACAACAAATCTTATAATCATAATTAAACCCTATTTTGATTTTTCATAACATCAAACTGTTTTTTTAACCATTTATTTCAATAATATTTGTTATCAAAACCAATTTTTAGTCATTTATATTCTAATAGATATTTTTACTTTTTGTATAAAAAATCTTGTCTCTATTGGTGAAGATATAAAAAAAGAAGAAAACTTGTGATTACAATGAATAACAATATTTATTTTGAAAAAAGTATAAATTGCTATTGCTACCTTTTTTCACTTAGGAAATTATTAAAACATTACCTATAGGTTGCAATCTAATTTTTATAGTTATAAACTAAGTATTTGTGTTAATTACATGAGCACCGAATGTTTGACATTTTTGGGGAAAAAAATCTCCATTTTTTAGAATTTATTTTTCATTAGATATTTTCATTCTTTTCACTCCTTAAGGTTTTTTTTTATTTAATCCCATGAAGTAAGTATACTAAGTCAATTTTTCTTTCTTTCATTTTAGACATTCTTTGATGGTGATGCTCTAGAGTTAAAATGCAAAGTTACTGGTCAACCAAAACCAACCATCAAATGGTTCAGGTATGTTAAAATTGAAATATTAAAAACTGTAATTTGTTATTCATGAATTAAAATTATTTTTCTTTACATTAAATTAGATTCCTTGATTATATTTGTTTTCAATTTTTCTTGTCATTAACATTATATGAAATTTCTGATAACAGTTCATTTTGTTCAAAGAAAATGTGGTTCTATATGATTATTTAATTTGTGTATTGAGGTTTTGAGCTATTGTCATTAGATGTATTGTTACTTTCACAAGCATTAAAATGAAGATTGATGACTTGCATATCAAGTTTTTTGTACTATTATTCACCTATTTGTTGTTATTTTCACAATATTTTGGCTGATGTACCCTTTGTGTCATAAATTGGAGCTTTCACTTAACTTTAAGTTTAACCATTTATTCAATTCATAAGCATAGACTGTTCTCATTCTGTTAATTATGACCAAATAGAAGTGCTTGGGAAGATAAAAATAATAAAGGTGAGGATAACAGTCCAAAGACTCATTATACAAATTATAAAGCTCAATCATCTCAATGATTCCAAAAAGTAACATGTTAAAAACATTTTTTGGTCCATATATTCATGGATCTAAATTTGTATTTCAATTTGTATTTATTTTTTTTTGTTGTGTTAACCAAAAATTTACTTATCTTAATAGAGATGAAAAACTAATTGCATCTTCGACTAACGTGAGACTGGCTCAAGATGGAGCTTATTGTATCCTAAAAGTAGCCAAAATGACCAAAGAACTGAAAGGTGTTTACAAGTGTGTTGCTACAAATTCTGCTGGAACAGCTGAGACTAAATGTACTGCTGAACTTGGAGGTAAGTCACAAAGATGTTTTTCGATTTTATTAAACCATCAATTCAATGCTTTGTTCTGCATCATTTTAAGCTAGCTAATCCTATAAGTATTTGCTTTTAAATAATGTTTTAGTCCTATATTGAACTATTTGTTTCAAAGTGAAGATTTAACCATCTTGAAAAATTTAATATGATATTTTTTTAAACACTTTGCTAAGAATTTCTTTTTGTGACACACTAAAAAATAGCAAATAATAATAGTTAGCTTTTTACTTGTGTGAATTTATGTGATTATTTTTTATAATAATTATTAAAGATACTTGACTTTCTATTCACAGTTTTGTTTTGTGTTTATTTAAATCTATTTCAAATTTTTTGACATATTCTATCGCAGAATTTTGGTTTTATAGTATTAAAATCTATTTTTATAAAATGTATTTATTCCTTTACAGAAAAAGTAGAAGCTCCAGTTATTACAAGAAAACTAACGGACAAAGATTGTCGTGAAGGTCGTCCTTTCTCATTTGATGTTGGTGTGAAAGGAATTCCATCTCCAGAGATTACTTGGTTTATTAATCAAAAATTAGTTGAATCCAATGAGAGATATAAATTAGAAACAAAGAAGGCTTTTGCAGATATCCAACATACTTTGAAAATTGATCCAGTTGAGCTAGAAGATGCCGGTAAAATCAAGGTTATTGCTAAAAATAAGGCTGGATCTGTTGAAACAGAAGCTACATTTACTGTTGAAGGTAAATTATTCAATAATTTATGATTTCTAACTTTGTTATGAAATAACCTTCTACCTTGGTTGTTTCATAGAATTTTACATTATATAAAAATAATTTTAAAAATAATCATAATATTTCTCTATTTTAATTATATTTTTCTGAAATCACAGCGACATCACAAATGGTAGTAGTAGTAGAAGTAGTAGTAGTAATAATAATAACAATATTAATAATAATATATTTGATAGCATCAAAAATAGATTCGTTTCTATTCTGATTCAAGGGAAAGCCAGTGGTTGTTAACTCTGTTAAAACTCTGATAGTGTCTTATGATTATGTTTGGGGTGGATTTATAGAATGAAAGTTAGGTTATTAGATATTGCTGTAAAAATTGTAAACATAAATTTGAAAGTCCAGTGGGAGACCAACATTCAAAGTTTTTTACTTTAAAAATAAGACCAAGTAATCTATATATTTTTTAAATTTCAAAGTGTGCTATATTTTTTTTATTACAGAGAGGAAAGAATCACCTAAATTTGTTAAGAAACTTGAAAATTTTGAAGTTAATGAACTGGAAGAAGCTCATTTTGAAGTAATTGTAACTGGAAGACCAAAACCTAATGTTGTCTGGTGAGCATTTTTTTCAATTTGTTCTAAATTATTTCAAATTATGAAGCTTATGTTATTACTACTTCTGTTTATAGTTTTAGATATGTTACAATTTTGAAACTTGAATTTGACTGATTCATTTAACTTTGTTAATGTTTAAACTTATCAAATATATAAATCTTTCATCGAGACATTTCTAATTCTTACTTCTTTAAAAAAAAACATTATTTTAATATTAAATTTTATTTCTTTTTAATTAATAATTCTTTCTAGGTTAAAAGGAAATAATGAAATAAAAGAAAGCAACATTATCAAATTCAGTGTCGAAGATGATAAACACATTATGGTCATTAAGAGTATCTCTTCTGAAGATGCTGGACTTTTTACTGCCCGGGCTGTCAATGCTGCTGGTCAAATGGCTTGTAATGGCCGTGTAAAAGTCATTCGTAAGTTACACCTTTGAAACTAATTTAAAATGGCATGATTTTGAATAACTTGAATAGTTAGATAAAAATTTTGTCTACAAATACAATATATAAATAATTGAGTTTTGTTTTTTAGTTTTTTAGGTAAAAATAAAGTTTCTTTTAGAATATAAACTTGGTTAATGATTTTCTGAATTTATGAGATTTATTTATTAGTTGAATTATTCAGACTTTAATTCTCATATTTTTGCTATATTCACAATAAACAGAAATGGTTAAGGATGCTTAAGATTTAAAAAATGGTGAAGAGCTATTGAGCATTTTTTTTAAATATAGACAGTCTCCTCCATGGAGAGTCAATTAATACTTACAACAATAAGCAGTCTAGTCTTGAAGATTAAATGTTTATTGCTCAATTCCTTGAATATTTGAGAATATAATATAAAAGCTTCCCAACATTGTAGATATAACAAAGATGAGAATAAAAGTCTAAATAATTTAAATATTGATTATAAACTTTTATCTTTATGAACCTTTATTAATTTATCTATTAATTACATTAATGTTTGAAAATGTTTTCAATAAAAGAATTTTTAATTTTCTATATAAAATTCTAAATAACATAATATCTTTTTAAAATTATCTTTAGATATATTTTTAACAAGACTTTTTTCTCATGAATAGCTGTGAAAAAGCCTACTTTTGTGAAGAAACCTGAAAACAAATTGATACCAGAAAATGGTACCGCCAAGTTTGAATGCAAAGTCAATGGTCAGCCAACTCCCACCATCAGCTGGTAAATATTTTTAAAACTTTATTACTTATTAAGCATATTGATTATCATTTTTATGTATCATTTAATTGCCTTTGTAATGCCAATTTTTTTCTTTGTGAAACCAAATTAAAAAAAACAGTGTTAGAGTGAAAAAATTGATAATTAATGAAACTGGAGTTTTATGATATGAAGGAACTCTTGTAAATGTGTTTTTATTGAATCCTGATGTTGATGGAAAAGAAATAAAACTTAATTTAACATTTTTAGGGTCACTTATCTACAAGTTAAGCACAAAACCAAGTTAGGTGTTTATTTGGCATTCCTCTTTTGGGGCAACTAAAGCTATATAATGATAATCTCATCCCTTTTAGATACAATTGTTGTCTGGAGGGACAGTTCTCAGAGAAATAGCTTATAAATTTCAGATTTTTAAAACCAACTGAAGGATGCAAAAATTGGTGATGGTCCTCTCCCTAACATTTGCTTATATTTCTGTTCTCTTTTTGTGGGTGGTTAAATTAGCACTCTAGCAGCAAATATAATTTTCCAGTGCAAACTCTGCAAATGATTTCCTTTTTGATTTTGTGGTTTCTTGCAAAAAACTGTTGTACTTAATGATTTTTAAAAACAATCTCCTATCTCTGTGTCTGACTGACCTATTTTTAATCCTTGATTCTTTTTTCTTAAATATTAAAGACCAAATTAAGTAAAACTATGGTTTTATAGTTCTTCTTTTCCACTACAGAAAGTCTCATTCTGAGCTAAAAACAATCATATCGTATTCTAAATTACTGTTGTGATATGTGGTAGACTTCACTTCATGATTTGTCTTCAGATAGTGGAAAGTGTGGTCAAGCATATGTGCATGATATTATGTCTGCATCACAAAAGACAAATTTCTATAAAATATAAAGAATATCTGCTAAAATATTATGAAGTCCAAGATGTTTGATTTTATTATTAAAATAAATGTTATCATCCTTATGAATTAATAATTGATTTTTATTTCTTATTTTTTCAAGGTATGTGAATGAAATGAAACTTGAAGAAAGTGAAATTATTCATTTTGATCACCAACCAAAAGATAATGTACATATATTGACAATTGATAGAACTAGTCCTGATATGAAAGGGGTTCTAAAAGCTGTTGCTGTTAATACAGGTGGAGAAGCATCAGCTGAAGCAAAACTTGAAGTCAGAGGCAAAGCTCCTACATTTATAGAGCAACCATTGAAATGTACTGTTCTAGAAGGTAATTTTTTTAGAAATTATAAATTAGGTGTTTATTTTTTTAAATCATGGATTATATTCTTTTTAAATCATGGATTACACTATTATAAAATCATGGATTATACTTTTTTTAAAGAAATCATTGATTTTTTCTCTTTTCTAAAATCATGAGTTATATCTATTTATAACTCTTATATATAATTTAAATCTTAAACCACAATTTTTTTGAGTTGCTACTTGAAATATTTATTTCTTCAATTGAATTATGCTATGATAAAATTATGGTAACACAATATATTTCAAGTAGCTACTTTGAATATATTACAGTTTTGATTGATATTGTTTTTTCGAATTACAGGTGTTTTATTCATTTTTACATATGTTAACGGAATCAAATTTTTTTTTAATAAATTACATTTTTTCTTCTAAATGTCTACTTCTGATTTATTGATCAGTTAGATTAAAAAGGTTTTTTCTAATTACATTCAACAGAAATCATTAATAAATTATCATTGAATTCTTTGAAAACAGTATTTGACAATTAAATGAATAAAGTAGAAATCTTTGTAGAAAAAAGCAATAAAAATCTTTTTTCACAATTTATCATTTATTTGGTATTATAATGAATTTCTTTTATTGATTCGAAATTATGACCATATATGATTTTTATTTTTTCTTAGGAGGTCAAATGATTTTCCGTTGCAAAATTGATGGTGATCCTAAACCCACCATTGAATGGTCCAAAGGAAAATGGACCAAATTGCAACATGGAGGTCGTATAAAAATTTATCATGATGATAAAACTGGTGAAGAAGTCTTGGAAATGACTGAAATCAAATCTAAAGATGCAGGTACTTACACTATAACAATTGCCAATGAACATGGTAGTGAATCAGCTCCTGCCACTTTAATGGTTACTGATAAAGAAGAAGAAGAGACCGACTGGAAATCTGGATTAAAACACAGGTAATGAATGAATGTATTATGTTCATATAAATCATATCTTAAAAATACAAATATACAATCATATTTTGTTTATTTAGATAAAATGTATTTAATACATCTTTTTGTTTTTCAAAATCCTTGAGATAAATTGTATAATCAAGTGTTTGGCTTCTTTGTCTCATCTTTATTATTGTTGTCTTTACAACATTTTGGGTAGTGAACCTTCAATGTCTTAAAGGGTCCAGTGGACAACGCATAAAAAATCTTGAATTTTTCTAATTCTGAGTGATAATTATCTGAAGGTGAGATTTTCAATGCCACCAATAGGCAATAATAAACCAAAAACTCAATACTTGTATCCATTCACAGTTAACATATATAGTCTACCCCTATAGATTGAATAAAGTGTTAAGTTCAAAGTTAAAGCTCTTGATTGCAATATTGAAGAAGGCTGAAACATTGTAAAGAACAATAAAAAAAATTAAGGTCACTTGTTAGATGTAACATTCAAAACTAATATTTAAGATAATAAAAGTAAGGTAACCATATTGATATAAAAAATTAGATACACTCTATATGCTCAAGTTTCATTTTCAAAGGACTGTGTCAAATTTCAGCATTTTTGATCTTTTGGGAACATTTGACCAACCAGCTCTCTCTATTACTATCTGAAAAATGTTGAACTCTTCACTTCAACTAGGCTGCAACAGTCATGAAGAGATAGTCATCTAAACCAGTCTTTCCTAGCACTAGTAATCTTATACCAGTCCTTCCTTCTCAATGCAAATGTATGTTGCTGGAGGTCATTACAATGATGTCATGCCATTAGCTGCAAGGTTTATTTCCAGCTTGTGGCCCAAGTCAAACAAGAATTTTTAATGTTGAATGGCCAGAAGTAAAGTAGAGGACATAACTAAGATAGTCCTTGTGACATAGTGGATCCAATGAAAATGCTTTGGATTTGGATCACTAATCATGTAGTAAAATCAAATCAGTTCTATCCCTAAAAAGGTTATAAATTAATTATTAATTATTCTGTTACAATTCTGATACATAAACTGAAAAGAAAAACATCCCTGAAATGTTTGTATAGGTTTTTCTAATACTTACAAAAATTGAATTGCAGCTTAGCGTTTTGTTCCTTTATATCTAAATGTAATAAGCATAAACCTAGCTTTTGAAATCATCACTTCTTCACATAACTAAAAAATTATTGAATTTCCAATGACTTTGTTTATTCAATAAAGGGAACAAGAAGAACGTGTTCTTGAAGAAGCAGATGGAATTGATATTAATCTTCGTAAGGTGGATATGGAAGAATCAGAACTTGTGAAACCAGATACAACCAAGCGTACTATGACTCTTGAAGAAAAGACAATCACATACGATCTTAAAAAGAGGGATAGGCCAGAGGTAAGTAATATCCATATTTTTGGTTTCTTGTTTCTGTTTTTGTTTGCTTTGTTTGATACTAATGAAATTTACATCATTTACTAGCTTGATGAATTCCAAAAAACTGAATATGAAATGGGCAAACGTGAACGTCCTGAATTGGAAAAATATGATAAGAAAGGAGAAAAGAAAGAAGAAGAAAAGCCAAAGGAGGATGAAAAAAGCAAATATGAAAGAGGCAAAAAGCCAGCAGACACAGCAACAATTCAAGATGGTGGTTTTAAAATATCAAAGAAATCTGTAAGGATCAATATTTTTTTTCACTCATAAATTCATTAGATACTAAATCATTTTTTTTAGTAAAGATGATATTAATTAGTTTTGTATTTGTAAATATTTACTGTTTATATCCATTTATTCTTATACTTTTATACAAAAATATTTTTTTTTATTCTTACAATTTTATACAAAAATATTCTTTTTTTTAAAATTTTATTTGAAAATGTATTTTCATCCTAAAAAACATCTTACATGTATAATTGTTGGTATAATTTAAAAATATATAATGTTATTAAAGAGGGATATGATTAAAAGGTTTAAATTATGTATAGAAGATTAAAATTTTCAATTTTTAAACTATTTATTCTAAATTTTGTTTTATAGTGGAAATGGACCAGACCTCTTGAAGATGTTGAGACAAGGGAGCGAGAGTGTGCAACATTTGAATGTGAATTATTTGTCACTGATGCAATTGTAGTATGGAAAGTTAAGGGAGAAGAGATTGAGGCTAGTCCCAAATTTAACTTTAAAGCTAATGGAAAGGTACACACATTGGTTGTCAGTAAATGTCGTCCAAAAGATGAAGGAGTCATATCTTGTGAATATGGTAAACTCAAAACAGAAGCCAACCTTATTGTTGAACGTAAGTATAATAATTATGGAATAAAATGTTTTTGGAGATTAAATGATAGATATTAATAAAAATAAAGTTTCTTTGAAACACTTCAGTACAGGTAACAAACCTGCATGCGTTGCCCCTGCTATTCCTTTTGAGGAACTAATTGTTACACCACGCACATTACTGTGCGATACGATATGAAGGAGCACAAGTTTACATTTTTATTATATATATA
>JAUZSX010179209.1:0-16510 GCA_034780655.1 Idiosepius hallami
TATGCTTATGTGGGGTTGAAGTTATCAACTACCGTGGAATTTACACGGGTTCTGCTAGTTATTATTATTATTATTATAAAAATAAATAAATAAAAACGCTTAAAATGATATTAAAAATCTTTTTAAATTTATTTTAACAGACGGTGATTTTTTTAGATTAAGGAATATGTAATTTTCATTTTAAAATTTTTTATGAATATATGAAAAAAGGCTTTGTTTTTTGTTTTAGTCCATCTTGATTGTGATGTTTTCGCTTGACAACAGGTTGGATTTCCTTGTAGGGGACTCCCTCTACTTGTTAAACGACTTTTCAACTTATGTGTGTTAATTGATTTTTACATTAATTGTATTGGTTTAAATGGTTAAAGGGGTTTATTGATAAATTAAACAACAACACGAAAGGAACTTTTTTATTATTTATTAATTCGAATAGAAAGTAGAAGTTAAAAAAAAAAGAAGAAACAAAAGAACCCACCCCAAAATTGGCTGTTGTGTCGACATTGTTTCGGCCTGTTTAACTTCGTGTCGTTGGGTTTAAGTGCGTTGCTTTTTTATTTGTTTGTGTGGGCAACATGGAGTCGTTTTCGGCGGCTTCAAACCGGGGAGACCAAGAAGATTTGAGGGAGGCCGTGGCGATTGGAGACATGGTCAAGCTAAAGAAACTTGTTGAAGAAAAAAACGTTGACATTAACTCTAAAAATATTGTAAATGGCTGGTAAGAAGCTATGTTTATTTTCTTATAAACGATTAAAAAAAAAAATTCACCATTTTTAAGTAAGGTTTTTTTTTTCGAGACTTCTTTTAACCTCAACTCTAAAATTATTGTTTCTATATTTTCATTTAATTTAGATATCGAAGTTAAATGAATAAAACATTCTTTTTTGATCTTAATTATCGATTTTTTAAAGAGGTTTCCTTAAATACTTACCTGTCTGTTTAACGATATATCTTTTTTCCTCTCTCTCTCTCTATAGCACCCTTTCTTCTCCCCCACTTCTTTTCGTTGTGAAGAGTTTTAGTTGCTAACTTGTTTGGAGCAACTTTTGCCCTTGTTTTTCTACGGAAAAATGTTATTTATTTTTGATCGTCTGCTACTACCACAAACCATTTATTATCGATTTTAAAAGAACTCTACTGCTGCTACCAGCACTACTTGTGCCAATATTCCGAGGACAGACAGAGTAAAATGAATGAATGGAATGAGTGACAGTGCCGACATTGGATCACAAGTTAACTTGATGGTGAAATGAAAGAAAAAACAAACTTGTTTTTGCGTTGATTTTTACTTTATATTTTTGGAGTCTTTTGTGTTTGTAAGTATTGAGTTTAAAAAATATAAATAATTAGTAGTATTGTTTATTCTGTAAAATTAATGATCCCCGCTTTTTTATTTTTAGATTTAAAAAAATACGATTGCTACTACTACTTTTAAGGTTTATCTTCTACTTTAGCGTTGTTATGTCGTAACCCAGTTTAGTATCGTGTGTCGTAAACATTTTTTGTCCAGTAAAATTATTATTTTTATATCGATTATGAAAAGGAAATACAGCGTTACACGGTTCAATATTCACTTAACAATCGGTGAAAGTTTCATTTTGATTAGATAATTACCTGAATTTTGGTAGATTTTTAAATTTATGCATACGATATTAAACTACTTTACGACGTTACAACGTTAAACTAGAAGATCACTTACTTTCGCCTGTTATTAAAATGCTTATCTTTTTGAGTTAAAAAATTTTTTTCTTGAATTTAAAAATGTCTTTTTCTTTTATCTTTTCTCTCAATTTTTTAGACAGCTACCCCAATAATAACAACTTGTTTTGTTTTGATTTGTTGATATATATGTCAATATTACAAATAAAACAATCACTTTAATTTTTTGTGACTGAACAGAACAAATTAAATTTATTTGAATAGGATATCTTTCAAACGTTATTGTCAAGAAAGAAGCCGCTAATTTTTTATTTAAAAAAATTTTTAAACTTAAAGCTTTTATAATTTTGGCTACTAAATAAATAGTAATAAAAAAACCCGAAAAATTCAGGATGGCTGAAAAAATTAGTAGCGAAGCAAAAAAGCATTTGTAACAGTTCGGGCTCTACGTGAGTTCAAATCCCAATCAAAACCATTGCATTCACCTTAAAAATGGCCTTGTGCCAAACTTTGTTGGTGCTGATTGCTCTGCTGCTCACCAAGTAAATATATTATACACACAGTCACGCTAAATGTAGCAACTTCGCCACAAGCAACGTTTTAATTAAATATACCTCAAGTTTAGCGCCTTTTGACACACACACACACACTAACTTTAAAAAATGTATTTAAATTACAATAAAAATTGTTTCTAAGACAAAAAAAATTTGAACTATTAATTCTTTTGGTTTATATTATTAAATAAAAGGAGTTAACTGTGACATGACACATTTGACAATTAGTTATTTTTGAAACATCACATTTACGCCTTTCGTTCTCTTGCTCAAAAAGTCTTTAAAAAATAAATAAGCACAAATAATTGAATAATCTGTCATATTTTAGATTTCTTTTTTTTACGACAACTCTATTTATTTCAAATTATAGGAAAAAATGCTAAAATGGTAAATAAGTTACTTGATGATGGGACCTTAATTACTTTTTGTCCTTTTCCCACTTTCCCAACTGGTTTTGATTGTGGTCCTTAAAAGTAATTACTTTTTTTAAATCTTTTTCTACTCACCACTTTTTATTAACTTTTTTTATGAAATCAATACTGATAAAAATTTAAAATGAGAAGAAAGGTGTATTCAATTCTGTTTATATTTGTGTACGCGACGCGCGCGACGACGCCATGTGATTCTTGTGTTTTTTCTCGTTAATTTAACATTGTTAAAAGCCGCTAATTTCTTTTTTATTTAAAAGAAAATATATTTGCTTAACATTTATTTTTAATCAATATCTGCCTTTTCTGATATAGACCTGTTTTATTAATTCAATTACGTAAAAAATATTTTAATGACAAAAACGATAATTGGATTGAATTAAATTCTGTTAATTTTATTTTCTGTTGCTTAACAATGAAAATGTGCCCCTCTCTTTAATTGTTTTTCTTGTAATTCTCTCTAGTACCCGGCTTTGGAAATATAAAGCAATACCTTTTTTTTTTTTTAGAGATACCAGTAGCAAATGAAAAAAAATCTTTTTAAAGTCTATAATAGTGACAAGACACCATGATTGCTCTATTTCGGTGTCAGGGCAAAATTCTTCTCTTCCAAAAACTCTGCCCCCTTGCAAAGTTGAACATTCCATATGCGTGCGCCTGACAGACTGTGCACTCTCACTGACTGCTATAGTTTGTTGTTTATCAATTATTTTATGAAATAATTTATTTGGGTTGAGAGTTAGATTATCGGCAATCTTTTATCTTACAGATGTTAAAACAAAAAATTTTTGTTGCCACGCCCAAGAGGATATAAATTCATTTCAATTGATGTATGTGATTATTCCAAACGAAAATAGTTTTTATTGCAGGGTGGAGTGAGCACTGGAGCACGCACAGAGAGAGAGAGAGAGAGAGAGAGCACAGCAGCACCAGCACCACATCCCTCATCTCAAACACTTAGTCCCGTATCAAAGTTATTGGTTGTTTAAAAAAAGTATTGTGAAATAAAATTTAACATCAATTAAAGGGGAAAAATGGGGCCATTTTATTTCATTAGGACAAAAACTTGTCATAAGTTCACTTGTTATTGAGTTGGAAGGCAGATTTTATAACACTTCAACTACAACTTTTATTTATGCGTCAATAAATTATTAATCCTTTGAACCCTAATTTATTAAAATTACGAAGTAGTCACTCAGAGCCGTTATATTAGAGGAACATATTAAAGACAAAATATTAGCGTGTCTTCTTTTGCCTTATGCTGTCAGGGCCGATATATCGGCCTCTTAAGATCCAAAGGGTTAAAAGTTTAAGAAACCCGTTTTGAACTTTAAATTTTATTATTAAGGAAGTGAGTGGGGTAAATGACAATAAGCGCTTCCAAGAAGCGTATTGAGACTGTAATTGAAAAAATACTGGAGAGAACTAACTCCTTGAATTTTAATGAATTTTCAAAGTGTATTTTGTAGTAAAGTGAATATTAGTAATCATCACGAAAAAAAAAAAAAATAATAATAAAGTACAAAAAAATTTGTTTTAAAACGAAAAAAATTGAAAAGTATAATGAATAATCTCTAAAATTCACAAGTAAATTGCTCACAAACTTTTTAAAAAGATATTATACCAATTTAGAATTCTATGTATGTTTTGTGTACTGCACAAGCTATTCTTTTATTGACATATAAATAATTGAAAATAAATTTCTGAAATTGATTAAGCTAATAAAGAATTTTTTAATTAACTCTTTGAACCCTGACATAGCAAAATTACCAATTAGTCACTCAGAGCCGTCTCGTTCTATTAAGGGACCCTATCAAGGCCAAAATATTAGTGAATCTCTTTTTGATTAAGTTGCCATATATGATATATCAACCCTTAAAGGTCTAAAGGGTCAACAAAATAATATCAGAAAAGAAATTACTCAAACTGATTCAAAATGTTTTCAAAGAATAACAATTTTTTTCTACCATATTTTCTAGAATAGTCATTATTTCAAACATCAAAGATTAGATATGATTTATTCAAGAATAAGTTAACTCAAATGTAATTCATTTTATTTTTACTCCAGGACTGCTTTGCATTGGGCTGTTGTAAGAAATCATCCTTCCATCGTTGCCTATTTGTTGAACAATGGTGCTGACAAGACTATAACCAACCATGATGGTGATGTACCAGCTCAGTTAACCACTGATAAAACCATACACCAAATACTAGGAGGTGAGTTTAGCATTTTCAATTGGAGTTCTCTTTAAATGGAAGATGAATTTGTTAAGATAATGCAGGCATTAGTTTTTTTTGTATGTGGAAAAAATTAAGGGAAAAAAAATAATGCCTCCCAAAATTTTAGCTTAATGAATAATATTTGTGAGTTGAAAATCATATTAGCTTGAGGTTACATCAAACAACAAGTCAATTGGACATAAACCCTGGCCTTTTACCATTAATCCAGATAACATAACTAAAAAATGTAAACAATATTTGATAAAATATATCAATTGTTTTTTTTACCAAGAAAATAAAAACTGATATTGATAAATTCAAAGTAAAAAGTATAAAATAAAATTTTAATACAGGTAGTCCAAAAAGTCAGTGTGCAGTAAAAAATAATGTCTTAATGCGAATGGAAGACATATTCAGCATTTCCTTTAAAATAATCTATGGTACTATAAATAAATAAAACATCTTTAAAAATTGTCATCTAAATATTTTGAAATAAAATCCACTGTTTATTAATTTATTATTTATATTATAAAAAACCTTTTATAATAAAAAGAAATAAATTAGTTATGGTTAGAAGTACTATGAAAATTTTGTTTTAAAACCAGTGGTAGTGACTCAAGGCAAATAGTAGTGGTAAAAATAACAATAATAGTAGTGGTGACTACCACTTCTTTACAGAAGAAGGTTAACACTCAAAAAATATGTAAATAGTTCCACAAAGCCCTAGCCATTATGCATAGTTTCCAACATAGATTACATGATAGGCCTCCTAGTGGATTGGCCATAGCTAGTGTTATGTCTGTTTAGTAAAAAAAGTCTTGCAATAACTCCTGTGACTTGGAAAGAGTTAAATTAATTTTTTTTAAAAGTAAACAAATTAAATATATTGTCATTTATTTGCTTCGGTTTCCAGTACATCATGTCTTAACTTTAAATTGTGATCGGGTGGCATATACATACATGCATGTAAACTTTTGCCTAAAGACGGATGCCATATGTGTACACTTAATTAGTGTTGCCAAAAAGATGGATGTTATTCAAATACACATCTAGCAGAACCACTCAATAAAAAGAATGCTATACGCAAGTGATTCAATCTATTTGTCAAGGTTTCACATATTAATCATACCTACCTGTACAACCCAGTTAAAGCAATAAGTGCACAATAAAGTAGCAGCTGCAGAAATGATTTTAATAAAACTCTGAGAGTTTAATAAAACTTAAGCCTTAACTGGGGCCAAATGATTGCTTGCCTGGAAATGTTTAAGAAATACTAGTTTTCATCCATCAGTTTGGCTGTAATATTATCCTTTCATTAAACAATATTCTTGTCTTTACTTGATTATTTTGCAATTTTACTATTTATTTTAATTCTATAGTTTTTAATAGGGTAAGGTGTAGCAGTGGTAAAAGCTATATATAGAGAATGCAAGTTTATTCTTTTGTTATTAATCGAGGGCTTTTTAGAAAAAGGTTATCAGATACTTATAACAGATGCATATAATGGATATTTATGATAGATGCTTCCAATGGAGTCTTATAACAAATTCTTTTAACGGATTCTCTTTTAACGGATGCTTATAATGAATACTTATAACCGATTATTAGTTCTTAGAGATTATAAATTTTAAAAGAACCAATTATGTTTAATAGCCAGATCATACAATTGGTAATTATGAAAAACCTTAGATAAGCATATATTTTTGTCCATTTTTTTCTTTATAAGAGAAGTTTATGATAAAAAACACATACATTTTTACATACTGGATGTACTAAAAATATGAATGAACTAGTTTATGACAATACATTTAGGTCTCATTCTATGGAATTGTATTGTTAAATTGCATGAGGATAATATATTTATTTATATTATTCATAGGATCAACAACAAAATATCAATATATTGATCTGGAAACTATTTACAAAAAAGCAGATTTAATCAATATTTCTTTTCATATAGAATCTTAAGTAAAAGGGAAATAATAGAAAGTACTTTCTATTTTCCTTTTTTTCTACTTTTCATAAAAGCAGTATTCATAAAAGTAATTGGTATAAATTTGTTTAGATTAAGAAAATGAATTGATGATGAAGAGCTTCAAAAATAAGAAAAAGAATTAGATTCAAATAACTTTCTGATCATTTTCTAACATCATTAGAATTATTTATGATGGCCTTTGTTTAATAAAAACAAAAACTTATAAATCACCCCAGGCCTTTAAAATTAAATACCAAATTAATGAATTCTAATAGAAGTGATATTGCAGAAAAGCTCATAGTTCCAATTCTACCAGTTTTTAGGACTGAAAATTAGGTTTATTAGTTTGTTTAACACCTCTTTCCGCTACGCCACGGGAGTGGGTGTGACGTAGTGGATAGAGGCGTTCTAGATGAGCATTGTCAGAAGATAGTGGTTTCAATTCCAATCCAAGCCGGTCAGATAGATTTCTTGGTCAAAATCGTGTTTCAATAGACAACAACTATGGAAGGCAGTGGTTACTGAGGATACAGTGACAAGACCCAGCATTCCCATCTGAGGTCACAGTTAAACACCTAAAGACAGCCTGATGGAAACTTGGCCAAAACGTAGTGTAAAAACATCAAAAACTCTATTAAGATGAGGACTAAAAACTCAATCCTAATTAAATACATAATGAAAGAATGCAAAACCTTATTCAAAATAAAACAAAAATACTTTAACAAAACAAACCTAAAACAACTTTGAAACAACAAACACAGACAAAATATACCAATAAAATATACTAATTTCTACCAAAAAATTCTAAATTTACATATGTAAACATATAATAAACTAAAAACTAAACTCCAGAACAAATTTTTGGAATAAAACTAGGACCCATCAGAGGATGATATGCCATTAAACCCAACCTGACCTTATTCATAGGATTTAAAAAAAAACTACTTGGAACCTCTCACTCAAAACAAAATCATTCAAGGGATATACTAGTTACTATAAATAGGACTATATAATAAACTGCTCAAAATTAAATTACCAATAGAGTTGCATATAAATTTTTTTTTGGGGGGGGGGTTACACACACACACATACTCTGTTCTATTTTTATCTGTCAAGTTCTTAACCAATCCGCTTCTTACTAGTTGATAGATTTATGAAATCAATCTTTGCAAGTCTAAAAAATTTCCCCAGATGGGACCACATTGTTAAACAGCTGTGTTGTAGTATAAGTGACAACAATATTAGTAAAAAAACATTATTGATCAGCATTTGACTATTAAAAAAGATCAATAAAGCCAGCACCCCAGTCACGCACACATCACACACACACTCTTAAGGTCTATGACATTGACACATTTTTTCAACTTAGGTTTTTCTCTTTTTAATTATTTTTTTTTTTTAGATCACTTTAACTTATACGCTAAATTAATTACATGTTGAAATCGTTTGTATCTTCAACCTGTTGCTCTCAACTTTGTTCAATATACTTTATGCAGTAATTATTAATAGAAAAATCTTTGCCTTTTCAAGCAAATCATTTCATTTTAAGATCAACATAAAAATCTCTAAACATATTCTTATGACTGCCCTTGGAATAACTACTGATATGGTTACAAATACAGATTTTCAAGGTAATAGTTTCTATTCATTAAAATTTTCAAAGAATAAGTCCCCTTGCGCATTTGTGTGTGAATTTATATATAATATATATATATATATGTATATACTTAACCAGAATATCATTATTCACACCTGTTTCATTAAAAAAATATTTTTGTTTTCAATATTGAGAAGAAAAACTAAAATTCTTTTTAATGAAACTTGTCTGAATATATGTGTGTGTGTGTGTATAATTTTTTATTTTAGAAGTTTTAGACTTTTAGAGAAAACCACTTCTTGATTTGAACAACTCATAAATATATAAAAGTGCACATTAAATAATGTTTGTGTTAAATGTATATCAACTTTTTTTAGTCATTTTAATGCGGAATTTAATCATTTTGATAAACATTTTTGTATGCACATAATTTTTTTAACAACACAATATGCACCATTTAATCCTTAGCTGAAGGGTATTATCTAAATGTGAAGGTAAGCAGAACACCTGGGATGTCGAAGGTGCACAAAAATTAATAAAAGAAAAAAGGGAATTCTTTTTTCCACAATTTTTCAAAATGAAATAATTTGTTTTCAGATTATTATTATTAGTAGTAGTTGTAGTAATGTGTTCTTAGATTATTACCATTATTTTTTATGAATTCTTGGATGAATTTGTATTTTGTATTCAGTAACATTCTGAAAAGGCTGTGATTATTTTTTAAGATTATTTCTTGAGTTGAAGGTCTATCCTTTCCTAATTTACCTAAAATTACACATTCACAACCAACTTTTTTTCCTTGAAAAATTGTGCTAACTAAAAACATTATCTAAAATTAACAACGGCAGAGGTCAAAACACTTTTACTTGATTTTTTTTTCTTTTTTTCAAATGTAGATTTTCATAGTGAAGTGAAGTTTCTATTCATTATAATTTTCAAAGAATAAGTCCCCAAGTGCATTTGTGTGTGAATTTATATATTCAGTGCCGGATTTTGATATGATCCTATTCTAAAATTTTTTTCCTCTTTTCTTCATTTCTCTTCTTTTTTCATTTAGTTTCAGATGCACCTGGTTTAAAATTGAAAGAATCTAAATTACCCATCACAGCTAACTATTTAGCTTACCCTGCTTTTCCATACATGAATTCCCAGCTGTCTTCTGCCCACAGTGCCACGCCACCACCACCTCCTCCTCCACCACCACCACCTCCTCCACCTTTGGCTAACAGTCAATTTTTATATTCAAAAAATGATAATGGTTTGTATTATTAATTTTTATTTCTTTCTTTCAATCCTATTTAATTTTAGCAAATTCATCTATCAATGTACTGAGCAGAAATATATCAAATAATTTTTTTTAACTGGAATAATGATTTTTTTACTTGCATTATTCGGACTATTGTCCTCATCCCTATTGTTATTTGTTTCACATTTTGATGGAATTAACTGTTTTGGAACTAAAAATAAATAAATAACTCGACAACAGGTGAAATAATACAAATGTGATTTGTATTGATTGGAAGAGAAATAAATGGTACAAAGATAATAGGTTAGCCCTTCTTTTGGCTGGCTGTACAATCTGGCTTAGTTTCCTCTAGATGCTTGATATCATCTCCCGACGAGTATGTCCCCACAAGTAGTGTTGGTTTTATATGAAACAAAATGAAACAATATGAATCTCTTTATAATATTTTGATTATTATCATTATTATTAATATTCATTTTCCTTTAATCATTATTGTTATAAAAGACTTTATTTGAATTAAATGAGTTTTCGTATAAAATAAAGCTTAATTATATGTTATTTCTTTGTTTATTAAAAGCTCAAATTTTATGTTATTTTTTTGTGTTTTTTAGAAATGGTTCTCAAAGCGAGAGTTGCGAACGTTGAAGAGAAAGATTATGTCGAGATCGAACTGGATCGTTCGTCTTTGACATTTGATGCCTTATTGAACCTCATGTGTCACGAGTTGTGCATCGACAAGCATCTTGTGCAAAAGATTCGTAAGTTACCCAACACGATCATTCGAAAAGACAAGGATGTGAAGAGACTGGTCGATTTCCAAGAGATGGAACTTGTGCTCACAAGCAAAGCCCTTAGTGCCTCGTCACGGAACTATGGAGTCGGCGCAGGGTTAAAGTCCGAACAAATCTTGTACTAAAAATTAGCTGGGAGGGGGGGGAGAAAGAAAGAAAAATTGAAGGTGTGAATGCAAAACCCAAAACAAGGTAGAATTTAATTAATGGGGGATCATTTGTTATCAACATCAATGAAGATGATAAAAAAATAAAGAAGGCTACCGGCAATAAAAGACCGTGTATTAGAATCAGTATATTTATCTATCACTCACCATGTCAGTTCATTGTTCTATGATATACTCATTACACATACTTTAAAAATCTACTGTATATACTTGATTATAAGTCTACCTCAGTTATAAGTCGACCCTCTAAATTTGGGAGAAAATACCTGAAATTAAGAAATTCTTGCAAATTAGATGATTTATTAATTTCCAAAATTGAAGTAGAAAGTAAAAAATATATTTTTTTAATAAAATGTGAATGTATGTGCAACCATAATAGACTAGCATTCAGGGTCTTCTCTCTACTTATAACATAATCACAGTTGCGATTTATTTATTTATTTATTTTTTTTTTAATATATATATTTATTAATGCATTATCAAGTGTGAACACTATTCAAAATGGATTTAGGATTCCTCAAAGTCCCTTCTTCACTGTTGAAAGCCCCAAACAAATTCTTTCCTAATCCACTGGTAAACACTCTCATATCAGTGATACTATCAATCCAAGATCACCTCAGATTATTTATTTTTACTAATGCATTATCAACTTTGAATGGCACATAAAATGCATTTAGATATCTTCAAAGTCTTCTTCTTCACTGCTGGAAGCACCAAACAATTCCTCCTAATTCTCAGGTAAATACTCTAATATTAGTTAACTAATCCTGCTTATCTTCCTCCTCCTATGTATAGTGAGGAAAGAAAAACATATATTGTGCTGCAACTTGCACAATTATAAGTTGACCACTTGATTTATTTATTAAAATACCAATAAAAAAAGATCTGACTTATAATCAAGTACATACAGTATTATTCTTATTGATAACACTGAGCAACATTTCTTTACTTTTAGAATGTTGTCTAGATTTCTACAAATAATTTAGGGATATTTTTGCACTACTGAATCAGGAAATCATATTTGTTTCTTTCCATCAAGTTAGGTTTTTGTGTTAAGTCAATTTGAAAAAAAATAAGGTCTTGTGACAAAATCAATAATATTTTTGTGGCATAATGAGCTGATTTTTGTCAATACGTATCATCGCCCAGAAGTATGGGACCTAGATAATTCTTGTCATTAAGATAATCATTTCCAATCAAAACAATTATTCAACATGGCATTTTATCTGCATTAACTCTATCTAAAATGCTCCACACATATAAACAAAATCATTAAAAATAACATGTGGCCATAGCTGAAAAAACTAAATCATCTAAAAAACGTAGATAACAAATTTGCTGCTGACCAGTATGATAAATGATTATTGTATATTAAGTATATATATTTATAATTCAAAATCATTATTTAATGAAATAAAATTAGTATAAGTTTTCTCAACACATACAGGCTTTTAAAAAAATCTTAAAAATTGTGTTCTGGTGTTTCATATTGCATAGTGTCTTCTTATCTAAAGCAGCCAGCTCCACATGTTTTTACCAAATCCATTGTGGTTAGATCCTTCACTTCTAGTTGAATTGTCCTGTAGGAAGGCAGACAGCAAGGAGCAAATGCAGGAACAATTCCAATACCTTTTTAAAAACTTAACTACCTTAATCTTAATCTTTAAATTTTTAATTTATCCTATCCTATCTGACAAGACAACCTTGTTGGATACAACAAGGTTGTCTTGTCAGAATTGGCAATATACTGTCTTATCCCATTGCTGTATGGGTGTGAAGAGAAATTGGGTGAGAGTTTGATTGGGAATGGCTGAAATCTTGCTACCTCCAATATTCCCAACCTAGGGGTCCCCAACAATATTCAACATTTGGTGTGTTGTTTATTTGGCTTTAAAAACTAATATTTCTATTATTTTTGCATGATTCATCAGTATTGACTAATTTCCAGTGTCATGAAAAAAAAAAATCAAGAATATAACTGGTAGCATTTATTTTATTTTTATGACATCATCTCATTGGTTGCTTTTCTTTTTTTTTATTTATTTATTTATTTTTTTTTTTTAAATGATCCCCTTTTGATAAAGTGGTACCAGAATGAATGAAATAGAAAAAAAGCCAACGGCAACTCCTGTATAGACTCTACAGCAGGCATGTCAAACTCAAGTCCTTTCAGGGCCAGAGGAATCAATTTGTATTATTCTCATGAGGGCTGCAAAAGTTAAACATATTAATTAAGAAAATTTTTTTCAATTTAGAAAACATGGCCAAATTCAAATAAATACTCTACATGTAGTTCAACAAAAGAATATAACAAAAATTTTGACAATCTTCATCTCATTTCAATACAATAGCAAAAAAAAATGCATTTTACATAAAATTCAAAACTGACATTCATCAACAAGAATTCTAAGACTTTCACTGTTCAAAAGCTTGACATTCCCCCCACTTTTTTTTTGTTGGCAATTTCTTTTGTATTTGTGGTTGAAAGTCTACCATTGAGTTGTGAGAGAAAGAAAGATCATTATTGCCGATCCTCCCTGCAAGTGTGTCTTATGATGGGCCGTGTGTTTCACATGCCTGCTCTACAGCATTCATCTATCTATTTTCACTCAATATTATGTAAAATCAATATCATATAAATTTCCTTTTTATTTTTTTCCTTCATATTCTTCCTTTTATATTTATTCATCATACAGAATGTCCAAAAAGTTGCTGATTGTAAAAATTCAATTTTTTTTTCAAATGAATAAAATTTGGGTGTTACTAGTTATTATTTAACCCTCTCCTTTTTACCGATAAATTGAAAACAGATTTTAAAATATATATTAATCAATGAGAAAATAGCTGTACGGGTGATTATTAGAACAATTGTCAGCACAGCTATCTTCATTTATTTTTTTTCAATAGTAAAGACCTTCTCCGAGTTTACAGGGTGTCCAAAAAGTTGATGTGCAGCAGAAAATAATATCTTAATGCCAATGGAGGATATTTCCAGCATCATTGCATTTAAAATAAACTGTGGTACTGTAAATAAAGAAAAACTTTTTATCTGTAAAAAATGTATTGTCTGAATGTTTTATAATAAAATATTTATTAGTTTATTTAAAATTCTATATATCCCAAGCACACGTTAACTTTTTGGACACCCTGTTTAATCCTAAATTGTACAAGTGGAAAGCCCATGAATAAATGATCTGGAATTGGAATTCTAATTTTTATGAGTTCAAATCTCAGTTGCCTCATTATTTTAATGATTGGGCTAACACCTTGTATGCATGAGATATGTTTTATTTTTTTTTTAGATACTTTGTGGAACATAACTAATCATCTCTGGTTGAGTCAGTATGATGTTGAGAGACATGAAATCTCTTAGTGGTCCACATAAAGACATCACTGAAGACACTCTTTAGCACCCCCACTACAGTGTGTATGTTTGAAATGGTTGCTTCTGAACAAAACCCAAAATGTATATTTGTAAAGTTTAGAAAAAAAGAAAAAAAAATCCTTTGAACCAATAATGAATACAATTTACTGACAAGACGTTAAACATTCTATCTTTATTGAACCAAACATTGCAAATTTTAACAAAATTTATAGAAGAAGAAAAAATGATCCAAAAATAATGAAAAGATTTAGAAACATTCATAGCAAAAAGGCAGACACTTAGAAAAAGTCAGGTAGGTGCTACTGTGATATGAAGGGTTTTGTATCACAAGAAGGGGTAATTAGCAGTTGGGTCCGGTCACTAAAAAATACACAACTAAGAGTAATTGTGAAAGCCAAAAAAATGGTTAATTATTTTTGAAATTTTATGTATAATATTATTTTTAATTTGAAAAAAAAATGTTTGATGAGATTATTAAAGTTTTTTGCCAAAATCAAATAAAATGTTTACAAGCTGACAAAGTTGAACATGTGTACTTATGTTTTAAAATACATGTTTTGTTTATAATATTGTTGCTTTTACTTTGAAAAAATGTTTATGGGGTAGGAGTTGCTAGCAGTTTATTCGAGAGGGAGTGCCAGCTTGAAACATTTTAGGAAACTCTGGAGTAGACTTGAGTTTTTAGAAAAAAAAAAGAGTGGAGACCAAACAAGTATGTTGCAAATAATGTTTTAAAAAATGATTTTTATAAATCCCAGTCCATAAGTAGATTTCCAGAAAAAAAGGCAAGCAAAACAAAAACTCTAAAATGGGTGAAACAGGAAGACATAACCTCGCCTTTTTCTAAATACAGGGTGGGGCAGAGTAATTTTCTTATTTAAATTCGATATCCTAAAGCAATGATTGCTCAAAGGATGATAGGGATGTACTTATTTGAGAGAGTGGGGCATTTAAATTTGGTTTTTAACGTTTATTTATTTTATTTATTTTTTTCCACCTATGGTTGTTTTGTTACAATTATTTTATTTATTTATTTATTTTTTTTATTTTTTTTTCAAAAAGATCCTTGTTTCGGGTTGTTTTTGTCTGTTGTTTTGTTTTTCTAATTCATTTTTTTAGAGTCTGGGGAAAAAAAGCTTAAAAAATATTTTAAAAAGAACATTCTAGATTTATGCAAAATTACAAAAGCTGTTTAAAAAAAAGTTAAATTTTGTTAGCATTATTTTTGTTTTGTTTCTTTAACTTTTTTTTTCTTTTTACTTACAAATACCGCAATTTAAAAAAAAACAAGAAAGGTGTACACATAAGAAATGGATGAATTATTTCAATCATTGAAGACAGTAGTTTTTGATTTGATACTATTTTTGGGTAGACAAAAGTTTGAGGTAGCCAGATTATTAATGTTTTGGTTTAGTTGGCTACTAGCTTGTAGAAATTAAAATTTTTTTTTTTAATAGTAGTTATTTAACCTTAAAAATAATTATTTCAAACTCTTCTGTTAAGAGATTAGGAGAATGATAATGATTTACACTATTTAACTCATTGCATAGCGGGTGGGGGTGGTTCACCCCAAGTGACAGTAAAGAAAGGGTGACACAGTGTCAACCCAACGAAATTTTTCAGTCAGGCTAAGGTGCGAAAATAGTTTAGAAATAAGACATATTTTGATATATATTATTATGTAATCACATGGTGCCATGAGAGGGCTTTAGTCTGCAGAAAAATCTATTTTTATAAGATTTTCTCTTGATTTGGTTTTTAATTTGACATGTGGTAACCAATGGTTAGTCCATAATTCCCTAAGTCAAAGCATATAAAGCATATGATATGGAGTGTTGCTCCAATACTTTATTAATGGGATTTTATAAGGTTTCTCCAGTTAGTTTAAAAGGGTTCTGCATAGGGTCAGTGGGATAAGCTTTGAGATGACTGCTCTCAGGTGACATTTACTCTAGCTATGCTACTGATATCAAACAAATATTAAGTTGGTTGGTTAGTTTTGTCTAATGAGAACTAGGACTGTGACAATATTCTTTTTAAAATATGCTTTATATTCTCTTGATATGTTGGAAATACTCTTTGAGCATATGCTTAAGAATATCCTTTTTTGTGGCAATATTCTTTTTAAAAAGAATATGCTTTTATTTCTTGGGATATTTTTAAAGAATATGCTTACATAAATAGAATATTCTTGTCACAGTCCTAATGATAAATCAACTTATTGTTTAATTTTGAAAACATTGATCTTCTATTTGTGTACGGTCTTCTCATCACCAGACAATTCATCACTCCAAGCCGTTTCTTGGACTTATCATCACTTAGACTTCTTTTAAAATTTAAGTTCTGTAATATTTGCTAATATTAAGTTAAAATAAAATGAAACTATTTGGAGAGGTTTGTTTAGATTTTTAAATATAACAAGCCGCGCGTGCGTGGTACCCCTAGCTCTAAAAGTCCCCGAGGGACGCAAAACAGATTTTTCCCGGGGTAA